>CAUYSK010118009.1:0-43018 GCA_963575035.1 Avahi laniger
GAGACCAGCCTGAGCAAGAGCGAGACCCCATCTCTACTAAAAAAATAGAAAGAAATTAATCAGACAACTAAAATATATATAAAAAATTAGCCAGCATGGTGGCGCATGCCTGTAGTCCCAGCTACTCGGGAGGCTGAGGCAGAAGGATTGCTTGAGCCCAGGAGTTTGAGGTTGCTGTGAGCTAGGCTGACGCCACAGCACTCTAGCCCGGGCAACACAGTGAGACTCTGTCTCAAAAAAAAAAAAAAATGCATTTAATAAAGCTAGTTTAGTCAACATCATAGCTTAGCCTAGCCTACCTTAAATGTGCTTAGAACACTTACTTTAGCCCATACTTGGGCAAAATCATCTAACACAAAGCTTATTTTATAATAAAGTGTTGAATATCTCATGTAATTTATTTACTACTTGCTGAAGTATGGTTTCTACAAAATGTATATCACTTTTATGTGATCATTGTTTTTTTTTGAGACAGAGTCTTGCTCTTTTGCCCAGCCTAGAGTGCCCTGGTGTCATCACAGCTCACAGCAATCTTATACTCCTGGGCTCAAGCTATTCTCTTGTCTCAGTCTCCTGAGTGGCTGGGACTACAGGCACTCACCACCACGCCCAGCTAAGTTTTTCTATTTTTAGTAGAGAAAGGGTCTTGCTCTTTCTCAGGTGGGTCTCGAACTCCTGAGCTCAAGCAATCCTCCTGCCTTGGCCTCCCAGAGTGCTAGGATTACAGGTATGAGCCATCTCACCTGGCCAACATACCATCATAAAATCAAAAAATCATAAGTTGAAACATTCTAAGTTGAGGACAGTCTCTAATAAACCTTTTAAAATGATGGTTTTTAAAATAACCTTGGAATAGAAACAGCCTTCCTAAGCAAGACACAGATTGCAAAAGCCATAAAGGAAAATAAATGATGGACATATGTGACCTCAAAAGAACAAAAGATTTAGGTGTGACAAGACCTAAAGTTAAACATAAGCAATAAAGTTGGGAGAAAATATGTGCAACATATTTAAGAAATAAAGGATTAATACTATTTACATATATAATTTTTAGTAGTTCTATGTGATTCTTTTTCAAATCTATCTGATCAGTTTTAAAATATCTTGCTCCTTAATTATACTTCTGAGATTCTTATTTCTTTAAATATATCAAACAAATTTATTTTGTATTCTGAATCTGTTAATTCTAATATCTGCAGTCTTTGTAGTTTTTATTTTGTGTTTTGTTGTTTCTGCTAACTCTTGCTCATGGTAGCTTGTTTCCTGATGTTTTAATTGCAAATTCATGTTCATTGAAACTTTATATGTGAGAATTCTTTGGAACTTTGGCTTAGAGGTTCTTCTGGAAATTTGATTTTACTGACTAAATGCCTAACAGCATTACCAACCCAGAACCACTCCGAATGATAGTGTGAGGTTTTCTTGTGCTACACAGGCCTATGAATTTTGGTTCCAAACCTGCCTGAGGGCTGAGCTTGTAGTTAGCAATTTTCCCCTCTTCACTGACCCCCAGTGTCCAAGTGGCTTTTCCATAACGAGTCTTGCAGATCTGATAATGTCATTTTATCCTACTTAAAAACCTATAGACCCACTCATCTGTCAGGTCTAAGCGTAAACATTATTTCCTCATACATACCTACTCTACCTGCCTGTCTTGAAAATAAGCCAAGCTTCCAATGCGTGTTCTTACAGCACCTTGTATTGTTACAGCATTAATAACAATTGTAATTAATCATTTGTGTAATTATATTTCAATGACTTTCTTCACCACTGGGTGTAAACTTAATGATGTTAAAAAATGTGATGTGTCAATCACTTTCATTATTAAATGTGTCACATCTGACATAATATCTAATGGAGGGCCTGGTACATATTTGTTGAATGAATAAAAAACGTATAGCTGAGCCTGGTGGTACATGCCTGTAGTCCCTGCTACTTGGGAGGCTGAGGTGGGGGGATAGCTTGAGCTCAGGAGTTCGAGGCCAGCTTACTCAATATAGTGAGACCCTTTCTCTAAAACAAAAAATAATAATGTAAATTAATAGTTTGGGGAATAATATCATGGAACAAATCTAGTTCCCAGCTCTGTCATTTTTCTAGCTATGTAAAAGTTTCTAAGTTATTTAATGTCTCAAAGGCTCAGATTGTTCACTTGTAAAATAGAATTAATAATACCTATCTCATGTTTGTTGTAAGGGTTACAAATGATAAAGAACCACAAAATGGAGCTTGGCAATGATAGATGCTCAGTAAGTGGTAGCTTTTGTTATTATTTGCCAGATATGCCTCATAAGTTCTGGGGAATTGTGCCAATTGGTTATTTTGCTCATTATGTACTTTCAGCATACTCATGTAGCCATTTCAAATAGTAAATAATTTAAAGAGACTTTAGCCCTTGGTGAATTACCACACAAAGATAATTAATGGATTATTCCAGAAATTGTCATTTTAAAGTAATATAAACTTAAACTGGGTAAAACTTCTTTTAAAAATAAGCTAGCATGATGGTTTCATGGGTGTATGCATATATCAAAATTTATTAAGGTATATATTTTAAGTATGTGCAGCTTATTATATACAAAATTATATACAAAAATTGCCTACATTTAATGTATACATCTTTATGAGTTTGGACATATGCATATACACCTATGATACTTTCACTGCAACCAACTACTAAACATATGCATCACCTCGGAAAATTTCCTTGTGTTTTTAAAAGACTTTTTTAAAAAGAGAAAAAAAATGAAGCCACCAGCAGTGAATGGAATACATTCATTGGTTCTATTATTTAGGATGAAGTTTGATTCATTTAATTATTTTTCATGCAAAAGAATCTATTTCCATTAATTGGCTTAAATTTGAGGATAGTTTCATTCATTCTCAGATAGTTCTTTTTTTCTTGAGATTTGCATGGCAGTTTGACAAATGTCGATGCCATCACTGGTAAGACTCCACTCCTCAAATGTAAATATTTGCTGAAGGTTAATCTTGCTTTGTTCAAAAGGAAACTTATCTACATTTCAAAATTGACAGATGCTTTTCATAGTGGTGCCCTGGAAAATTATGCATAATGCTAGGTGTTTTTTTTAGCTGGTATCCTTCACAAATCTGATAATGGTGAACTTGAGCCTCTTTCTGAAGAGTGACTACTTAAGTATACAAATGATGAATCATAAGTATCCACACATGATTCAACAGTCTGTATTTCTGTTACTGTTAAGGTAGCAACAATCTGTATTATTTATTTATAACACCCATTGAGTACACCTAATTTGGGTTAGCCAGCCCAAAGACCTGTAAATAAAATGCTAGGCATTTGAGTTGTTTCCACATCCTTTCATGATCACATGGCAGAAATACTCTCCAGGAGCTGTGGTTCTTTGTCACTGGGAACCTTGGATGCTCCTCTGGGAGGGGGAGGAAGTGGTGGCTGCAGCGGAACAGCAGGAGCTGCGTGATGCATCCCAAGTTAAAGACTTGCAGGCTGGGTTAGCATAAGGAACCTCGCCGACTTACTCAGTGCGAAGGGGTCTTTTCTGTCTTGTCCAGAGCTGAGAATGAAGCGGAGAGCATCAGACAGAGGAGCTGGGGAAACATCGGCCAGGGCGAAGGCTCTAGGAAGTGGGATTTCTGGAAATAATGCAAAGAGAGCTGGACCATTCATCCTTGGTAAGCCTCTGACCCTGAGGGGAATGGTGTGCAGGGGCAGGGCCCTTTGGCTTGCACATCTGGCCTGCAGACACCCAGAGTGACGTGGCCCACCCACAGCAGCGTGGGGTCCTGATCAGCTCTGACCCTGGTCCCTAGCTTCATCGCTTTAAATGGAGTATATTTATATCAGTGCAAGACCCAGGCCTTAGGTTACTCTGCACCAAGGGCTGTCAGTTTTATTGTAGCTGCACCAGCCTTAGTCAGTCTCAGCTGATAGCTAGCCTCTGTCTTTTCCCCTAGAGAATCCTCTGTGTGCCCCCAGAATGTTGATGTGCCCACAGGAAGCACATAGCTGCATTAGAACCCAAGCTCCATCATCCAAGGCACCGCTCAGACCATTCTTGGATGGCATGATTAATCTCACAAAACATTTTGTATAACTCCCCCGCCCCAAACTTCTTGTAAAATTGGCAAGAAATCCCATGGAATTGTGTGTCCCCAGTCAGCCAGAGGAGCAGCAGGGCCTTTCTGCATGGTGCCTGAGGACTGGCAGGTCCAGAGTGCTTGTGGTCAGGGTTGCAGGTGGTGTGGGCTCTGAGGACCCTGACTCTCCCGGCAGCCAGAGACTGGGTGTCAGTTTTGCTTTGGGACAGCATTTTGGACCTTATGGGCACAGGATAGTTCCAGCTGCAGTCATTCAGCACATGGTGAATGGTGCCTGCTATGCTCCAGGCCTATGCCGTTTGCCAGGGATGCAGCAATGGATAAGTCAAACAAGTTCCTGCCCTCCTGGAACGTAACATTCCAGTTGGGAAAAGAAACAGAGAGTTGAAACAACATACCAGATCATCATCAGTGGTGCAAGTGCCCTGAAAGAAGTTAACAAGATGATGTCAGAGTGAGAAGGGCTTATGGATAGTGTAGACAAGAAAGGCCTCTATGAGAAAGTGACATTTGAGCCCACAGATAAGCAGGAGCAGCTGTGTGAAAAGCAGGAAGCATTCCAGATAGAAGAAACAGCAAGTGCAAAGGCCCAGAGGCAGGAAAGGGCTTACTGTGTGAGGAGTTAGGAGCTCACTATAGCTAGAGTATGGCAGGGGTCAGGGATGGAACCTACTCAGTTAGAAAGGTAGGCCCAATCATGCAAGGCCTTGAAGGTTCAGGTGGTATATCAAGAGCAGTGGGACTCTGTGAAGGGTTTCTCGCCGAGCAGTGGCACTGGCACACGGTTTGATTTCCACTCTGAAAGCTCAGGCAGAATTTTGTCACAGGACAACGAGAACTAAGCATTTCTAGAAGTACAGGAGGTCCTAAAAGCTATCACTTGGACAGAGGCCAAGCAGCTGTATCATAGTCACCAGGGGAGCTTGTTAGGGCCATAGTTTCCTAGATCCTCACTCTGGAGTTGCTATTCAGAGCGTCCAGGTTGCAGCCTGGGATCTCTTGTTTGTAACAGCTGCTCCCCAGAGATTCCATCACACACCCACGGTTGGAAACCTCTCTTTGAGAAATGTGCTTGCAGAAGCTGGGTGTGTCTCAGGCAGATGCACACACATCCTTTTCCATTTCTGGAGAGGAGATCGTGGAAACTCTGCTAGGAGACTTGGTGGGGGAGCGGTCAGCTTAGTGGGTGTGAACTGTGGTACCCTCCTGAAGAGAAGGTTTAGTCAAAGGAAGACCCCATGGTAACCTGGCTCCATGATAGCCAGAGCTTCTGAAAAGTAAGCCAGTGGCTCCCTGCACCATAGGTCCCCGTCTGGGCAACTCACCAGTGCCGAGCATCGTGCAGTGTTTGGCGAGGAAAGATGGCACGGATGACTTCTATCAGCTGAAGGTGAGTGAGGAGTGGGGGCAGGGGCACCTTGGGACCGGGCCAGTTCTGCCAGCCCACTCCCCCGCCCTCCTTCACATCTACATCACTTGTGAACAGGAGTAGCGCCATTTCTTCCCGTGAAGCAATCAAGTTTGCACAGTCTCACTTGCAACAACTCCTGATTTAAAGAGCTTTGTCTGTGCATAAATTATATCACTGTCACATTAAGAAAAATGGTTTCACTTGGTGTTTTGTATGTGCATTGTGCACAAGTGTCTCGTGGAAGAAAGCAAGCCCCCTGCCCTCCTGTTCCGGTCACTCTGCTGTGTAAAGTGAGGTGTCCCGGCTTTGCGGTTTTGTTTTTGTGCATTCCTGAAGATCCTGACGCTCGAGGAGAGGGGGGACCAAGGCATAGAGAGCCAAGAGGAGAGGCAGGGCAAGATGCTGCTGCACACCGAGTACTCGCTCCTCTCCCTGCTCCACACGCAGGATGGCGTGGTCCACCACCACGGGCTCTTCCAGGTAAGTGGCCTATCCTCCAACGCCTGGCTCCCATGCCTGGCTGGCTGCAGGCACTGATGCTTGCTGGGGCCACAGCCGTACTGTGAGCAGCTCGTGACGTGTAACCCCCGGTGTCCCAGCCATGCATCATGACTTCCTGGGCAGAGGGGGCTGGAGGTCAGGCTGGGGCCAGCCTAGTTGTCGCGGTGCTCCTGTGGTGATGGGTCATAGCCTAGCAGGAATGCACACAGTTAGCATCTTATGGCAGCCAGCCTTTCTTTGAAGAGCTGCTTTTCCGAGAAAAGAAGAAAACAGGAAGTCATTTAAAGACACCCAGTTCTGTAAAATACTTTGGTTTAATAAAAACAAAATGAAACAAAAAAGGCTAGGTGTAATGGCTTAGGCCTTTAATCCCAGTACTTTAGGATACCAAGGCAGGAGGACTGTTTTAAGCCAGGAGTTTGAGACTAGTCTGGGCGACACAGTGAGACCCTGTCTCTACAAAAAAATACGAAAAATTAGCCGGACGTTAATGGTGCACTCCTGTAGTCCCAGCTACTTGGGAGGCTAAGGCAGGAGGATCACCTGAGACCAGGAGTTTGAGGCTGCAGTGAGCTATGTTCATGCCATGGTACTTGAGCCTGGGCAAAAGGGCAACACCCTTTCTCTTAAAAAAAAAAAAAAAAAAAAAAGACACCCAGGCTTCTTACAACTGTGTCATCAGGAAGGCCAGGCCAGGGTGGCCTGGCCAGGGTGGAGGGGAAGGTGATGAGGAGGAATCAGCATTGGGGACTGCCCGTAGATCTCCATAGTTATTTTTGGTGCCAGCAGTCCTTCTGCCTGCCCAGGCATTTCAGGCTCCTGCACTCAGATGTTCCAGGTCCTTTAGGAAAGGTACTAATTAGCAACTTGTACCCGGAAAAGTGCCATCCTGGAGGCAGAGCTAAAATTGTGTCTCTAGAAATGAAGAATCAGGTTCAGAATGACTGGGTGGCTTTCTGCCCAGCCCTGGGAGCAGCCCCACTCCTCAGCAGAGCTTCTGCCAGGCCCTGAGCCAGGCCCAGCTCTTGCTGAGGCAGACCCGCTACTGGAGAGGCAGCATGGTGCCGGACACGGCACACGGGATTTGATGTTGACAGTCCTGAATTTGGGTGGTGTGACCTTGGGCAAGTCATTTCAGGTCTCTAGGCCTCAGATTCCCCATCTGTAAAATGGGGCTAATGATAATGGTGCCCAACTCGTGTGGCTGTTGGAAGATGAATGGGAGCGTAAAGCACTGAGCTGCCCCTGGCACACTCTCATCGTCATTGCTATTTCAGGCAATAAAAACGCCTTTGTCAGCTTGATTTCCTGAAATAAAACAAATGGAAAATGCCTCCTACACCTACATACACACCCCACCAAGGTCTTTATTCTTAGATTTGCGATTAGAGCCAACTCCGAAAATTAGAGCATTTTCCTTAAACATGAAATCAAATTGAGAGTGATTGTGATCACTTAGTATTTTGTCTCTGATATCTTTAAAAGCTTGGCTTTGGTTCATGTCATCTTGGATGAGAGAACCTGGGGTATGAAAAGTATTTCAGGCCGGGTGCAGT
This sequence comes from Avahi laniger, assembly GCA_963575035.1. Taxonomy (NCBI): domain Eukaryota; kingdom Metazoa; phylum Chordata; class Mammalia; order Primates; family Indriidae; genus Avahi; species Avahi laniger. The sequence goes on from CAUYSK010118009.1 coordinate 7,567, forward strand.
GGCTCATGCCTGTAATCCTAGCACTCTGGGAGGCTGAGGCAGGAGGATTGTTTGAGCTCAGGAGTTCGACATCAGCCTCAGCAAGAGCGAGAACCCGTCTCTACTAAAAACAGAAAAATTAGCCAGGCGTGGTAGCACGTACCTGTAGTCCCAGCTACTTGGGAGGCTGAGGCAGGAGGTTGCTTGAGCCCAGGAGTTTGAGGTTATAGTGAGCTATGATGATGCCACTGCACTCTAGCCCGGGTGACAGAGTGAGACTCTGTCTCAAAAAGAAAAAGTATTTGTAGCTTATCCTCTGTGTGCCAGACACTGTGCTAGGGCCTTAGGGGAAGAATGAATAAGAGGTGTGATCCTCTTTTTAAGGAGAAATGTCCTCTAATAGCTCCCCAGAGGGAATGGTAAGTCTTCTGGGGATGACACCAAGGGCCTCTTCAAGTTGGTAGGACAAAAGTCCCCATGTTGTTCCTGTTTTTTCTCTGAGTTGAAATAATTTTCAGCAAGAAAAATGGGCCTCAAGCTTATAGCCACAGTGTGGGTAGCAGGACCTGCTTCCTGAGCCCCAACTATGGCAGGACCAAAGCCCTGGGCATGGGTGTCTTATTTCCTTCTCTCAGCAACCTGTGAGGAGGGATTGATGAGGAGCTAGAGAGCTGGAGAGGTGAAGCAAACTGCCCTGGGTCCCACGGCTAAGATGAGGTGGAGCTGGGCCCTGAACCTAGCCATCCAGGGTCAAAACCATGCTCTTAACCACCGCTGTGTGACTGTCCAGGAGAAAAGCTGTTGTCATGGACACACAGAACACTGTGTGACTTTCAGAACCTGCCAGGATTGACCTCTCTCTCTTTTTTTTTTTGGAAACAGAATCTCACTCTGTTGCCTGGGCTAGAGTGCCATGGCATCAATCAGCCTAGCTCACAGCAACCTCAAATTCCTGGGTTCAAGCCATCCTCCTGCTTCAGCCTCCCAAGTAACTGGCATTACAGGCGAGAGCCACCACACCCAGCTAATTTTTTCTATTTTTAGTACAGACAGGGTCTCACTCTTGCTCAGGCTGGTCTCAAACTCCTGAGCTCAAGCTATCCTTCCACCTCAGCCTTTCAGAGTGCTAGTATGACAGGCATGAGATTAATCTCTTTAACTTCCACCATCTTGAATGTTGGAAGGAAGTTCCATTGGTGATTGCTGGAATCTGGGAGTGCCGGGGAGGGGAGGATGCCTCAGACCCCAGGTTTGGTGCCTATGCATTGAGCTAAGAGGGCCCTTGGGCTTTAAATTCCCAGCCCTGATCCAAATCCTTTGCATTATGATCAAAGCAATAAGCTTTTACCTGAGATGTTTTAACCTCAGGCCCTTGCTGGGCCTGGCATTTTTCGCACATGGGAAGCTGAGCAGTGCTGAGTGGCCCCACGGTCCAGGCTGCCCAGGCCTCAGTTCCCTGGGCAGGGGGACAAGTGAAAGCTTGTTCTGGGCTCTCTCATTGGTTTGAGTATCCGGCTCCAGAGGAGAGTCCCAGACCCTGTCCTTGGCCCTGCCAAGTCCACAGCCAAGCCCTGCTCTGCCCTCTTGCCTCCCAGGACCGTACCTGTGAAATCGTTGAAGACACAGAATCCAGCCGAATGGTCAAGAAGATGAAGAAGCGCATCTGTCTCGTCCTGGACTGCCTCTGTGCACATGACTTCAGTGACAAGACTGCCGACCTCATCAACCTACAGCACTATGTCATCAAGGAGAAGAGGCTCAGCGAGCGGGAGACCGTGGTCATCTTCTATGACGTGGTGCGAGTGGTGGAGGCCCTGCACCAGGTGAGGCTCTGCCCCCTACCACTCCCTCCCTGCGACCCATGGAAAGCCACCCCTCTTGCTGCTGAGCAGAAAGCAGCTCTGTCCTGCCTCCCCTGGGTGTGCATTGCAGCTGGGGGTGTCCAGAAGGAGAGTGTTTGAATGGCAGGTGCACCACGTGAGGCACAGTGCAGCAGCCACAGCTTACCTTTCTGGTGGGGGCTGACCCGGCAGCCCAGCAGACCCCGTGCAGTAATTCCCCATCAGTCAAGGACAAAACTGTAGTCCGTCAGCTCTGGTGACAACTTTGGAATATCCATTTGGGTGCCACAGCCCATCTGAACTTTTTGCCTCTTCTAGGCACAACACTTCTGTCACAGAGCTATGACAGTTCACCTCTGACCCCCAGGTGTAGCCCATCCGTAGGATGTATGATGGAGAGAAGAAGCCAGTGGCATTCCACACTAGTTGCTGCCCTGAAGGGAGAGAAAGCTGTGGAAATTGCCCTGGGTGGGCAGACACTGATAGGGTACATTACCCTGTTCAGACACAGGATAATGAGGCCTTAGAATTGATCTGATCTGCCTGTGGTTTGAGCCGAAGGAGACATATCATGAATGTTTCCTGCCTTCCCAAACACCTGGAGAGCCCTCATCTTACAGGGTGGGCCCGACGCCATCTCGCACATTTACAGTACCAACCAACCATATGTCTGTTGTTTTCCAGAAAAACATTGTGCACAGAGACCTGAAGCTCGGGAACATGGTGCTCAATAAAAGGTAAGACTCCCATTTCTTCTTCAATGCTGTCACCCTCAAGCTGGGACAGGTTACCTGCTGCAGCTCCCCAGTGCCTGCCGTGTCCTCATGGTGATTCTGACTCAAAACAGCCCACTTCTCCAGGAATCCCAGGGCTCAAGGGATGGGATGCCCGCTGCTGCCTCCCACCGCATCTGAATGTACAGTGCTTGCTGAGACTGGGAGTTTCAGAGTTGCAGAAAGGGAGCTCTGGGAAGAATTTTAGACATCCTCCCTGGTCCATCCATGTGTCAAACCTGGCTCCTAGTGGGTGCTCAGTAAATGAGTATAAAAGTGAAGGAAAGAGAAAAATGAGGCCTTTCCATGGGTCAGTTTCCTCAGGAGAGACTCAGAGGTTTCTGCACAGGTTTATGGGGAGTGCTCTCAGGGAGAAAGGAGCCAGAATTGGGCAGAGGGAGAAGCTGAACTGCAGGGAAGTCACAGCAGGGCCTCAGCCTGAAGAGCTCCAGAGCCAGATGGCCCTTCAGATGGCCCAGCTCAAGGCAAGCAGGCACAGCCTTTGCGCCCCACAGCAACCAGCCACTGGATGCAGACTGTCCCTAGGGAGGGGCACAGCCTTAGGCAAGGCAGCTTCTTTTGGCTAAGGAGGCTTCCTGGAGAGCAACACAGCTGGGAGTGGTCAGAAGCCAGCCCTCCCAGCTGCAGGGAGAGAGCCTTAGACTTGGAGGGGATCTGGGCGGCTCACCTCAGAATCCTTGGAGAGCCAGCAGGAGAGGGAGATCACTCGAGGCCCTAGTCTCAGGCCATCACCCCACCTCGACAGAGGGCCTAGACCCCTTTGGAGTGGTCTGGGACAGTGATAGAGGAGCACCAACCACACAGGTGCCCAGGACCAATAGGAGGTGGGGTAGCTCTGTGGGCCACCCTGATGCTAGAAATGCAGAGCTGGGAAGGATGCACCTCCCTCCCCTTCCTGAGCCTGCCTCCCTCACCTCTTGTCACCCCAGGTGCTAAGTGGGTTGGAGGGCTTACAAATGGCAGGCAGCACGAGTCTGAGCAAAAGTGATATGGTGGGGGACTCGTCACCTAACCTGGTCAGTCCAGCCCAGGAAGGGCCCTGGGCCCACTGTCCCTATAAAGTGGTGAAAGCCACAATGGTCAGAGAGGAAAAGAAGCTGCAGGGAAGTAGGCCTCTGGGTGGGGGGCACCAGACCCCACAGCTCCAGCCTGAGTCGCCATCGGGAGGACGCTGCACACTGCAGCAGCTAAGCCCATCTCCCTCCTGCCAACACCATTTGGTGCTGGGGCTGCAGACAGAAACTCCAGCAGCCACCACGACCTTCATGGGGTGCTGACCAGACGATGAACATCACATACGGGGGCCAAGCACGCAGAGAGCTGGGGGCATGTGGCGGGAACAGTGACTCTGCCCTCTGAGTTGATTTATGAAGGATGCGTGGAGATTTGCCAGCCTGAGAAAGTGGAGTGACGAAAACCTGGCCCTGTCGTGCTCCACGGGGAGGGAGGGAAGGAAACAGGAAATGCCAAGGCTGCTTGGGTCCTGGACTGGCCATGTGAGTGAGTTAGGGACGACGAAGGCAGCATGCACATGGGGGTCAGACCTGGTCACATCCCAGCACCGCCTTGGTTATTTTGGAGACCATGAGAGTGTGCTCGCTTGATTATTCATTGGTGGAATTCACATGCTGGGGCACCAAGCCCTTCTCTGTGCTTCCATTTCCTTGTGCAAGAGAGGTGGTGATTCTACCTTCCTGGAAAGCTGGGCCTGAGGTGCAAGTAAACAGCTGTGAAACTGCCTAATGGGGTTTGGCCATCGTAAGCACACCCCTGGTGCTAATCTAGCCAGGGCCTGGGGGCCCCATGGCTTGCTCCTGGAGATGAGGCCTGCTGCATGGCTGATGAGGACACCTCGGTGAGGCTCAGTGTCCTTCAGCAGTTCCCCAGTCACAGCTCTGAATTCTGGGAGGAGGGTAGGTGTTGAGGAGCACTGAGCATCCCAGCCCTGAGCTGTAGAATTCACCTATCATCTGAGAGTTGGGAGGTTGGGCCCTGCCCTGCCCCTGGCCCTCTGGGACCTTGGGCCAGTCCTGTCCTGCTCTGACCGCAGGCTCACTGTTCACAAAGAGAGGGCTTGTTTTTTGAGTACCTAAGCCCATCTGGGCTAGAGAACTCCTGAGCCTTCTGCGGCAGCCATTCATTGGCTCTAAATGAGCATCCCAGGGTTGTCATGGGAACGCCCAGTTGGGGGTCCTGCCAGCTAACCACACCAGCACTCCTGGCCTCTTTGTGTCACCCAGTGGATTTGCTTCTGACTCTCACTTCTCCAGACCCCTGGGTTCTGGGAATGTAGGTGGGAGGCTGTGCCTTTCTTGAGTGTGGCGGTGTAGCCGCTCTGCCATGCGCGGGTGTGCGTGTCCATTCCTCAGGTTGCAGAACCCCGATACCTCACTCAGATCCAGCATCTTGGCTGCACTTCCTTAATCTGATAATCGCCCTTTTTGTGTTTTGGAGCAGAGGTTCTGGCTGCCTTTCACTTGAGTCACGGGTGCTCTGGAAGGGGGCAGGGTGGTGTGGTGCAGAGCGACACTGCTCTGCGTGTGTCCTCGGGCACACCCTCCACTTCGGAGCCCCGCTTGCACCCTCACTCAGTTGAAGGTCCACCTGGAAAAGTTCCCGCCCCTTCCCGACTCCAGCTGGAGCGGCAGGTAGACAGACTGGAGGCCTTCATCTGCTTCCGGGCAGCAGAACAGACGGTCCCAAGGAGAGGGACAAAGTCACCTGCTTTGGATGAAAAAAGAAAGGGTTGAAATCTGAAATCCTCTTCGGGGGTTATGTGAGGTTTGCTGTGGGTTCTTTCTCCTTCCTCCTTTGGGTAGGCAAGCTGCATACCAAGTTCCTAGAAGAGAAAAACACTGTGGCAGCCCAAAGGTCCATTGCCAAAGCGTGACTCACTCAGAGCCGACCCTGCTGACGCACATCCCCTCCCTCCGTCCCTCACTGCCCTCGCCCCTCCTGCCAGGACAGGACTGGGGGGTCTGGGACTCCCAGTGAGCTGTGCGCCTCCTGGCCGCCTTGGGCGGTGGTGGCAGGGCAGGGGAGCGTTGCCAAGCCTCAGGGGGCCTCAGAGCTGACCGTGAGTCCGGGAACCTCAGTGGCAGAGCAGCACAAGCTGAGTGGGCCTGCCACTCGGGGGGCCTGCTGCCCCGCCCTGCGGAGTCTCAGCGGCGCTCCCCTTGAGCCCCACCTGCCTCGCGCCCTGGCAGAGGGCCGGAAAGTCTGGCCAGCAGAGTGGAGATGAAAGCTCAGCCATGCTGGTGTGCACGCTCCTTTGTTTGACACCTCTCCTCCCCTGCCTCAGATACGGCGTCTCTCCCGGGGTCTCCGTCTGTAGCCTCTGCCCAGCATGCCAACCCTCAGAGGATGACAGGATAACACCAGCTACTACCATTTGCTAGGCTAAATGCCCTCTGTGGGATTATCTTATCTTGTCAAATCCTAACAGTCCTGGGAGTTCAGTGCTGGGATTTCCCTGCTTTACAGGTGAGGAAATTGAGGTTTAGTAAGAGATTCGCACAGCAAGGAAGTGGCGGAGTCAGGCCTAGAACCCAGGAATCTGACTCCCACACCCACCGTATGTTCCCCTGAGCCCCTCCCAGGGTCTCGAGCCTCGGGGACCTACAGGAAGCATGTGCGGCTGCAGCAGCCATCTCTGACCGGGGGAGAAAACACACAGTGCGTCTGCTCTGTGGGAACCTTTGGACCAGGGGCCTAAGCGGTCCCATATTCAGGGCAATGACGTGGGAGGTTCAGAGCTAGAGCAGTCCACTTCTTGATGTGCGTGTGACCCTTCGCTGAGACCCTTTGCCTGCACTTTTGGGCCCTAACCACCCTGCAGGCTGCTGGTCAGGTTTCTGTGGCAGCTGACAGGGTGGGCCTGTGTGGGCCCCAGAGTCGACATTTCCGTTTGGAATGCCGAGGACAGACTGGCCTTTGTTTTGCAGTGAGCCCTTCGCCAGCAGAATTCCCCAAGATAGCTAAAGGGCTCTCGGAGCCTCTTGGACGTGGCTTCTGGGGAAATCCACTGTCAGCCACACATGCCCTGCACCTCAGAGCCTTCACTCTGTGAGAGCAGCCTGAGGTCCCTGTGCAGGTTCCCTCCCTGCCACGCTCCGGCTTTTCCACCCAGCCAGCTGGCGCAGGAGCCGGGGCAGCTGTGTAGAGAGGCACTCTGGCATCTTCCTCACTGGCCCCCTCTGAAGGGGGCCTGCCCACCCCTCACCCAGGTGTGGTGAAGGGTGCTCTCTGGGGTGCTTGTTTTTGTCCACATTGTGAGCTTCCTAGAAAGGATGGGAGCCCAAAGCTGTCCTGCCTCACGCCTCTCACAGAGGGGAGTCTACGGTGTTCTAGGGTGTTCTAGGTCAGGGCGGGGTCTGAAGTAGGAGACAAGGGATGAGTCAGCTTTGATGGAATGGAAGGAAAAGTCCGTCAGGGGCTAGAGCATTGCCCAGAGACACATCTGGGCTCCCGGCAGCTGTCAGTCCTGAGAGCAGGCTTCAGGGCCCGACAGCCCTGGGTTTGGATCCTACTCCCCTGCTGGCTAGCCATGTGGCCTCGGGCAAGTCCCCTCACTTCCCTGTGCCTTAGCTGCTTCATCTGAAACAGGGCAGTGGGAAAACCTCCCTCATAGGCTATTGTGAGGAGTGAATGGAAACAGCCCCCTCAGGCCTGCACTAAGTGCTCAGTGAGCATCAGCTTTTATTGCTATCAGCTGATGATGACAAGGATGATGACAAAGGGGGTCTCCAGTGGGGACAAAAGTGGCACCGAAGGGTGGGCTCCAGAACTCTCAGTATTGCCTGAGCACCCCAGGTTGCTTGGTTTTTCCAAAGCAAGTGGAGCCTCCCCCACCTGCCAGCCCAGGGCCTCCCCAAAGCATGCAGAAGCATATGCGAGGGCCCTCTTGGGCATCTGGGCCTGGCTTGGACCAAATACCCACTCTCTGCCTGCTGCTCCTGATGGCGAATCCCAGGAAGCGTCCAGCCTGCAGGCGTTTGCAAAGTGTTGAGAACCAACCAGCTCTTCATCACATTGTGCCATTCGTGTGACTGCAGTGTGCTCCCCAAGTCTGTGTGCAGGATGGCAGTGTGGCCTGTGCTGGCGCCAGGGCCAGCTGCTCAGCATCTGTTAGGCCAGTGCCTGCCCCAGCCAGGCAGTGTCGGTCCTGACCCCTCAGGCAGAGGAACCATGTGCTCTGGAGCTATTTCCTGCTGAGCTGTTGCAAGGGACCCCAGGGGTAGCCCCAGAGCTTTTCTGGATGGAGGAAAAAGGGAGTGGGCCACCTTCCCAGAGCTCTGTCCTGCCTTGCCCGGGGAACCCTAAGATGGCAGGCTGGCCTTGTGGCCTCACCAGCTCACAGTGCGCTGCCCTCTGGAGTGGAATGCTGTTCTCAGGGGGCCCCAGCCCCAGTATAAGTGGTATCTTGGGGGCCTTGGACCAAGAGCCCAGAGAGAGCCAGTGAAGACTAGGCCCTGCTCTCTCCTAGGGAATGGGAAATGTGTCCCTGGCACAGTGGACCTCAAACTCCAGGGCCTACAGCTGGCTGCACTGCCCAGCACTGCCAACGTAGTCCCTCTGGGCCTTGGCCTAGGATTGCACAAGAAACACATCGGGAGGCTCCGGTGCAGGTAGTGGTGGGTCCCACATCAAGAAGTCACACACGATAGCTTGCTGAGCCTGTGTCTCTAGAGGGGAGCTCAGCTCCTGTCTTCCTCCTTCAGCGCCCCCCGAAGGCTCCTGTTGTGAGTGCTCTGTCCCCCTCAGTGCTCATAGTGAGACTCTGAGAACCCACCCCAAACGCCACTGGGGCATGGCAAGGCTGGGGGCCTTTCTCATCTGACTGGTTAGTGTAGCTGTAGCTCTGTTGGGCCTTCGGTGTGCCAGGCTCTGCTCGAGAGCTTCCCCCACACCTGGGAACCTGCAGTGGATCCCTCAGGTGAGGGGACGGAGGTTAGAGAGGTCACGTCATCTGCCCAAGCTGATGAGTGGCCAAAGCAGGATCCCAATGCAGGTCTGTCTTGTTCATTACCTGTGCTCAAGCACTAGCTACCGGAAGCCCTCGCCCCAGCAGAGGAGCAGAGGTCAAGAGCATAGGCTCTGGGGCCAGACTGCTGCTCAGCTGCTTCCTAGTTGTGTGACTTAAACTCTCTGTGCCTCAGTTTCCCTTCCTATAAAACGAGGGTAATAATGATTCCTCCTTCAGAGGATGGTTGTACGGATTGAGTGAGTGCCTGTGAAGTGCCCCTGACATGAGGGAACCCCATCTTCACCGTCCCCTCACCTTCCTCACCCTCGCTGTGGCCTCACCGTCCTCTCCTCAGTCCTCAAAGTAGTGACGCTCTCCCGCCTCATGGCCTCCACAAGGGCCGTGTCTTCTTCCTGGGTCATCTTCCCTCCAGCCTTCATCTTCCTGGTCCTCAGTGGACAAGCGCGCTGTTCCCTGAACAAGCCGAACCCGGCGCCCCATTTAGAGAAGGCGCAGTTGACTAGTGCTGGGACACCCCACTTGCCACTTTGCTGCCTCACAGAATTTCTTCCCTGAACAGAAACTGTGAGGAAGTGTGTACAACGCACACGCCTCTCCCCTGTGAGCCGTGCGCCCGTCCCCTCCGTAGGCACCACGTCACGTGCAGTAGGAAGGCAACCTGGGGACCCCAGCACACGTGGCCCTGCAGCTGCCCGGTCTCGGGCTGCCGGCCTGTGTGGACGGGCCGTCCCTGGCAGTCAGGCTGCCCCGGCATGTGCGCCCCTGCCGTAAAGGGGAGGATGGCTAAGTTTCCGTTAAGAGCAAGAGGTCTTGTGCTGTCACTGGTTCCGCTTGCTGACGGGCGGTACTGCTATCCTGGAACTGCCCAGAAGAGATCCCAGGCCATCCTTCCCATGCCAGAGTCTCCCAGGCAAGCTCTGGCCTGTCGTGGGGTTTCGGAAAGATAGAGGGTGACTAAGTTTGGGTGTGCTGTTGCTCTCGGGCTGTGACAACTGTGCTGCCATCCTCCCCTCCCACCCCCATCAGCCTCTGGGGACTGTCAGGCTGGAGGGAAGTGCTGGGATGACTCAGGCTCCCTCCTCTCCACCCCGGTGCTGCCCGATTGGAGACAACGCCAGGGGCTCCTTGCAGAGACCCAGGATCCCCCAGAGAGGACGGGCTGTGCTGTCAGCAGGGGCCTTGTCTCCATCTGGAGCACGCGGTGGAGGGCCACCTTCCACATTCCACCAGGGCGTGTGCAGACTGCACCCTGCAGGACCAGGGTCCCCCAGCCGCCCCCACAGGCCCTGGTGTGCTGGATTCCCCCCCAGAAAGATCTACTTAGCTACTCTGCAGTGGTCATGGGACTAAGTGAGACAGTGAGTTGACAGAGAAGGCTTGGGGCCTGCCCTCTGGTCACCTCACAGTGTGGGGTGGGAGTGTTTTAAAGCCACTGTCCTCTGTTGGACTTGCTTTTCCTCATGTGTGAGTGGGGGAATTGAACTATACATTTCTGGGTTACTCCCAATCCAGAATATTATGTGAGGCTGTTTTGGGAAATCCTTGAACGTTGTTCTGAGCCCTAAGCTGTACCCCTGAGACTCAGCCAGGGCGACAGGTTCAGGGGAGGCCCCTGCAACACTCAGGTGATTGGGAGTGATGCAGGTCCCCGCTGAGACAGGTCGGCAGGTGGCCAGGAAAGGGTGCGGGCCCAGTTCCTCTGCTCCCTGGATGGGGGCAGCTGCTTCACCCTCTGGTGAGAAGCCCGGCTCCATTGGTTCAGAGTTGCGGTTGTCTTTGTCCCAGCAGGGGATACCCTGCTCGTGCGTCCGGTACCCATTGCTGCAGTCACTGAGGTTTGTGCACTCTCTGCCTCCTGCCCTCAGGACGCATCGGATAACCATCACCAACTTCTGCCTCGGGAAGCATCTGGTGAGCGAGGGGGACCTGCTGAAGGACCAGAGGGGCAGCCCCGCCTACATTAGTCCCGACGTGCTCAGCGGTATGTGTGTGCCCCAGGCAGTTCATCCGTTCAACAAACCGTGTCTGTGGACGGGCCCTGGGCAGGGTGCTGGGGCTTCCCTGCTGGCCCAAACCAGTACTGTCTCTCCCCCTACGAAGTGTTTAGTCTGGTGGAGGAGGACGTAGGTCACACTAACGCATGTTCAGCGACTCTCTGAGACTAGTGCTGGGAAGGAAAGGACGTCTTTCTGTGAGAGCGTACGAAGGGCACTTGGAGGACTTACCCGAAGAGGTGACAGTTGAGAGCTTAGGGAGAGCTAGGAATTCCCAGGTATGTGTGGCTGGGGTGAGGCTGAGGGTCCCAGGGGAACCACAGGCTGTTCAGAAAGTGGACGTGATTCGAGGGGAGGCCAGAGAGGTAGGCAGGGGCCCTGCTGAGAAACGTCATCCCCTATGTCACGTGTGAAAGGAAGCCATCAAACGGTTCTCAGCTGTGTGCCGTGATGAGGTCTGCATTTCAAAGCCATCACTCCATTGTTCATTCATTCATTCTGCTGGTATGTGCTGAGGGTCTGCCAGGTTCAAGGTTTCGCTCCAGGCACTTCGGATGCCTGGATCAAAGCAGACCGACATCACTGCCTTCATGGAGCTGGCTTTCTAGTGGAGAAGACACAGCTGACACACAAATGAATAAGGAAATTATATAAAGTTACTACCTACTGACTGTTTCTGAGGACCAGGCACTGTGGTGAGCACGTGACATGCATTATCTGTTTAAAACTGCACAGCTACCCTGCAAGGTAAATATCCTAGGTCCCCCCCCCCCTTTTTTTTTTTGAGACAGAGTCTCACTCTGTTGCCTGGGCTAGAGTGCCGTGGCGTCAGCCTAGCTCACAGCAACCTCAAACTCCTGTGCTAACGCAATCCTTCTGCCTCAGCCTCCCGAGTAGCTGGGACTACAGGCATGCGCCACCATGCCTGGCTAATTTTTTCTATATATTTTTAGTTGTCTGATCAATTTCTTTCTATTTTTAGTAGAGACGGGGGTCTTGTTCTTGCTGAGGCTGGTTTCGAACTCCTGAGCTCAAACAATCCGCCCACTTTGGCCTCCCAGAGTGCTAGGGTTACAGGTGTGAACCTAAGTCCCTTTTTTTACAGATGAGAAAACTGAGGTTCAGAGAGGTGGCATCTCTTGTCCAAAGTCATAGCCAGAAAACCGAGGCGCCATTCCAGGACTCCTTCCACTAAGGCTAGGCTCGTGCTCCTAATAGTTTTGCTCTGTTTCTTTCCCTTCTCCCCCTTGTCTTTTGCCAGATCAGGGTCTCTCTGGTCCCAATTCCTTAGGGAACCAACAGCTTACCCCAGCTTCCATCCCTTCGACGTGGAGGATTTGGGGTTGTCTCCAGGCTCCATCATCCCCACCACACACACATGTGCAGAAGCGGTCTCTTCCCAGGTCGTCTCACATCCCCCTGGGGAGCAGGCTGCTGTGATGTGCACGAGCACTTGCAACCCCTTTGGAGGCCTCCCCCAGCCGTGGCTTCTCCTGGAGAGCCAGGCCTCTCCCAGGGCTACCATGTGCAAAGGACAGTGGTGCCAGTCCCCAGGCCTGGGAGTTTTGCACGCACCCACCTCATTAAGCTGCTTGACCTCCACTGTGCCCAGTGAGACAGTCAGAACAAGTTCCCCTGCCCCAAGGGCATGCCTGGCTACCCAGGAGCCTTTGCGGCCTGATAGCCCACTACACAGGGACCCAGAGAAGGGATCTTAGTTGCCTGGGCACTGTCTGGCACCCAGAGAGATGACACTAAGGTGCCCAGCAGTATCTCTTCCACGCCCACAGAGAGCGGAGTTGTGTTCGGGGATCTGGGCTGCTGCATCCTGTTGGTGTCCCAGAGAGGGTGTGTCTCAGGGACTAGACTAGGGCGGGGGTTTCGGAAAGCTTCAGTGGTTCTCATATTTTTCGTTTGAGGGAGTGGGCCAGGCAGTGGTTGGCACGTGGGAGGTGCTCTATTGCTGATGGGTGGATGGACGGGCTGCCCTGAAAACGGGAGAAGCAGGAGCGCTTGTACAGTCAGACATGGGTCTGCTTCCAGCTGTGTGGCCTTGGACAAAGAACATCTCTGGGCCTGAGTGTCGCAGAGCTGTAGAGGACAGTTAGTGAAATAAAAGCATTTCTTCCAGTGCTGTCACAGAGTGGGTACTCAGTTAAATGTCCTCTCCCTTACGTTTCACAGATAAGGGAACTAGAGCACAGAGAGGTTCATTCATTCACTCGTTTAACAAATACCCTGGTCCATGCTAGGCACTGGGGCTCAGCAGTGATCACAGCAGCAAGGTACCTGCCTGAGAACTTACCTTCTAGTGGGGAGGCAGGAGTCACAAACAGACAAAGAAGGGACCCTTGCAGCTTGTGATCAGTGCTGTGAAGGAAACGGGGTGTTGGTGACTGGGGGTGGAAGTGGCTGATTCATCTGGAGCCAGTTATCCCTTCCACAAACATTGTTGATGTTATTGACGCTGGCGCCACAGACCCACGCTTGGCTCCCAGGGGCTCCCAGTGTGGCCAGACAGACAGTATAGCCGAGCAGGGCAGGTGCCATGAGCAGGTGGGGGGGCCCAGCCTGATTGCCAAGGTGGGGCATCGTCCTGGTCCTCCGGAGCTGGGTCTCCTGAGGAGCAGGGAAGTCACAAGCATGTGCACAAGCTGGTTCTGACTGTCTCACCGGGCACACTGGAGGGTGGCAGGAGGAGTGGTCCGGGTGGAGCTGCGGGCCTGCAGGCTGAGTGTGGCGTGTGTCTGCCCCCAGGCCGGCCTTACCGTGGCAAGCCGAGCGACATGTGGGCCCTGGGCGTGGTACTCTTCACCATGCTCTACGGCCAGTTCCCCTTCTACGACAGCATCCCGCAGGAGCTCTTCCGCAAGATCAAGGCCGCTGAGTACACCATCCCAGAGTGAGTCCTGCCTCCCTGGGACAGGAGGAGGGAAGGGAAGGGGAGGGGAAGCAGCACATGACCCAGCACCCACCTGCTGAGCCTTCTCCTTTCCCTGCCAGGGATGGGCGGGTTTCCGAGAACACCGTGTGTCTCATCCGGAAACTGCTGGTCCTTGACCCCCAGCAGCGCCTGGCTGCTGCCGCCGTCCTGGAGGCCCTCAGCGCCATCATTGCATCGTGGTAAGGGGACATGCTGGGCTGGGCACAAGGCTTGGGTCTCAGGTGCTCTGCCCATTCTGCCCAGAAAAGCAGCCTCCGCTCAGCCTGTTTCTCGGCCAGTGCAGTCAGAGTTCCAGACCCTCCTTATGGCAAGAGCAGGAGGGAGCAGGCAGAGGTCAGGGCCGAGCACCTCCCACATGCTGGTCCGTGGCAGCGAGAGCATGGGCACTGCCTCCCTGAGTTCTCACCACCACCTTTACTGGATGAGAAAACTAAGGCCCCGAGAAGCAGTCAGTCCTGTCAGGAATCCAACCCAGGCTCATCTGACTCCAGCCTCGTCTGGGACCAGTGGCGACCTGGCCTCTCTGGGGCTGCCTGGAGCCAGCCTGACTTGTCCGCCTCCCCTGCAGGCAGTCCCTGTCGTCTCTGAGCGGGCCTTTGCAAGTGGTTCCTGACATCGACGACCAAATGAGCAATGCAGACAGCTCCCAGGAGGTGAGTTGGGGGCATGCATGGCAGGGGCAAAAGTGGCTGCTCCCCTCAGGCCACAGGGCTTCCTCGGCCTTCTTCCTCAGCCGGAGCTGCCTGGGGCCTGCCCTGGGTCTGGTGCAGCCAGAGATCCCGTGGCCCGAGGGAGGCCTGTGGGGCAGCCGGCGCCCAGCCAGCCTGGTCTGGCCCTCTTAGCTTCCTCCTCCCGCCCAAGTCACATTTCTCTGCCCCTCTGACTCACTGGTTGTCTCTCACCCTTCCTGCTTTTCACTTTTCCAATGATTCATTTCTACCTGTTTTCTCTCCTCCCCATTCCTTGCACTGGAGAAAGTGCTGGGCCGGGGGTGGGGGCAGAGACCTGGGTGCAAGGCAGCAGCTGGTGGGTGATCTCAGGGTGCCCGCTGGAGGGCAGGGCTCCGCTGGGCCTGGGATGTTGGAAGGACCTTCCCTCCCTGGCCCAGCTTGGATCCCACAGCAAGCAGTGGGCAGGTCGCACCAGGCAGAGCTGTGCCTGGGACCGCAGCAGAGCCTCCTGGTCCTTGAGAAAAGAGAGTTGCAGTCCCTGCCCCCTCTCGCTCCCGTCCTTCCCGGGCTGTGCAGCAACTAAAATAATGATCACTGCCATGCACTGAGTGCCTGCCTGCAGTACAGCCGTGCAGGCCTCACAGCGGGCATTCATGGCCTGTGTTCTTACCCTCATTTTACAAAAGAGGAAACAGGTTCAGAGAGGTGAAATGATTTTCCCAAGGTCACACAGCTTGGCCATAGTGGAGCTGAGCCTTGAACCCAACTCTGATTTCAAAGCCCTGCTTCCCCTCTCCAATGGTTAGCGCAGGGATCTCACCAGGGAGCTCAGCGCGGGCCGGTGCATGTGGCTGCAGGTGCCCGAGTACCCAGCCTGGCACCCTGCTCTCACTGGACGTGTATCAGCCTCCGCAGGGCTCAGAAGGACCTTTGTGAGGGGTAAGGGAAGCTGAGGCTCCCAAGGGAATATTAACTCTCCCAAGTTCAGTGAGTTAGGAAGAGGGATCCAGGTCAGATCTTGGACACCCGGGCGGCCAGCAAGGCGAATCTGGGTGCCTCAGGGACCCACACGCTTAGCTACCCGGTGCCTGGGAAGGGAGACCTCAGGAGCTGGGCTGCCAGCTCTCACTCCCGCTCTGCTGTCTCCGCCTGCCATGCTCTGTCTTTACCTTGGTTTGTCTCTGTCTCGCTCCCTCCCTCTCGGCCTCAAAGGCAAAGGTGACAGAGGAGTGCTCCCAGTACGAGTTTGAGAACTACATGCGGCAGCAGCTGCTGCTGGCAGAGGAGAAGAGCTCCATCCACGAGGCCCGGAGCTGGGTGCCCAAGCGGCAGTTCGGCAGCGTGCCGCCCGTGCGACGGCTGGGCCATGACGCACAGCCCATGACCTCCCTGGACACAGCCATCCTGGCCCAGCGCTACCTGCGGAAATAGCAGCCTCGGCCAGAGGCACCAGCGCCACCGCCACCTCTTCCAGCCCCCAGCCGAAGGCCTGGCTGCCGGGGCTGGGCCCTGTAGTGCTGGACTCTCCCGGCCGCAGTGGGAACAGGGCAGGCACTGGGACAGCCCAGGTCACACGTGGGGTCAGCAGAGGTACCAGGAAGCTACCTTTTGGGATGATTGCGTGATTGTTTGGGGTTTTTTAATCTGAGAAGCCTAGATAACTAATCTGCTTTTAATCATGACGTTTTAATCTACCTCTGTCTCTTTAACACGCTGTCTCTGCACTGAGCGAGAGGGAGGAGGAGGGAGCCCACCGCCCACCCCGGCCTGGCCCAGCCGGCGCCCACCTGACCCCACAGTCCAAATAAGCTGAGAGTGCAGCTCGCTGCGGGCCCCGCCTGAGCACCCCCGGGCCCCCGCCCAGCCTCTTTCCCTCCCTCCCCTTCTGGCCCCCGGCCCCTCAGTCCAAGCTCTGGAAGACGTCACCTCATCTTAAGCCGAATTCAAATATATTTATTTTTCTACTGTAACCAACTTCTCTCCCGTCTCTAGGTGGCTTGGCCCATGGCCACTCCCTGTCCCCAGCCTGGCTGGACGGCGGGGAGTCCGCAGCCCCCCGTGAGCTCCCTCCTCACCCCCGGCACGGAGGCGCCCTCCTGCCGCCCGCTCCACTTTCAGCCCCAGCCCCTCCGTTTCCGCTGCTGGGAGGCCTTTCTAGACCTGGCTCTCTCTCCTGTCTCGGTAGCTTCTCTGAGGTGCTGTACACACACGCATTAACCGCTTCCTTCTCCATCCTCCACTGTGGTACCGAGGTGACACGGACTCGCAACGTGAAGGGGCTGGGGGTCGGCTGGGGAGTTCGGTGGGCCGGCCGTGGCCCTGCCTGCAGCTCCGCGACCCCATGCTGTGTTCAGAGGATGGTGGGGCATCTCCCCTGTGCCCCTGCCTCCACATAGACATGGTGTCGCTCCCAGCAGACCCCGGCCGGGGTCCGTCACGAGGGGTGGGGACCCCTGCCCCGCCTGGCACGAGAACAGCCCTGCTGTCCTTATTGAGCCGAGATTCTGAAGTGGATGCCCGTCTTGCCAGAAATGCTGTTCTCTCCAGAATGCCCTCCCCTCCCCCCACTGGACTTGGCCCTGCTTAATGCCAAGCAAAGACCCTTCCCCAGAGGGCTACCCCCAGAGCCCTCGAAGAGGCTGAGTGTCCCTCCAGGCAGCCCCTGGGCCCTCACGCCCTTCCTGCCTGTCCTTGCTCCCCAGTGGGAAGGCGGCCGTGTTCCCAGAGTGTGAGCTGCCCTCCTCCCCCCAAAAAGCTGACTCACTGTGAGTGACCTTGGGCAAGTTCCCAAACTTCCTTGTGCCTCAGTTTCCCCATCTGGAAAAAATGGGGCCACCTCTTGCCAGCAGTAGCAGGGCTGCCCACGCCCCTCCCTCCCCATGTCCCCATCCAGCACTTGGGCGCCTCATGCCTCTGCCTCAGTGGGTCTGTGGGAGCCCACCTGAGCCCAGCACTTACTGCCCCTGCGCACCAAGCTCTGCGTCTCTCTCAGCCGTCTGGCCGCTGAGAGCCAGGGTACCGTGCCGTGGGGTGGGGGACACTCTCTTTTCTATATTTATTTCATAAAGAAAAGTCTCCCAAGGGAGCAGAAATGCAGTCCAGCCTAGGGCTCCCAGCCCCCTGACTGTGCTCCTGTGAGGGTCTGAGGCGTGGCCAGGGCCCATCTCAGCAGAGCCCCTGCCAGACCCTCCGGGCCTGCTTTCCATGTGTGGTCTCCTCCTTTGCAAAGCAATGTCCTCCAGGTCCGCAAAGCCCTGTCAGACAGACTGGTCCCTTCCCAGGTCACCCATGTGTCTGATTACATCTCTGGAGAAGCGAACGAGAGGAGGAGAGGTCTGCCCTCACTGGGTGTCACACACTGAGAGAAGTCCTATTGTAAAGAAACAAAACAGAAAAATCACAAAAAAGTTTGTATAAAGACATATTTTTGTACTACATGGGGGACTCTTCCTGCATGTCAGCAATAAACTTCCTGATCTGGAGCCGCTGTGGCCTGTGTCGCCTGCCGTTCTTGTCTACCTCTCTCTGGCCCCCGCCCAGCCCTTCTCCCTCCCATCCCAGCTGGGCCCTGCACGGTTCCTAACTCCATTCCTGCAGCATATACCCCCTCTGTGCCCCCCACAGCCAGCAGGTGGCACAACCGGCACCACTGTCTTGAAAGGGGGAGGGGACCCAGAGCTCCCAGTGGGAGCTCGCTGCTTGGCTCGGCCCAGCCCCTGGCCTGTGCAGGCAGCAGGGGTCGCAGAGCCTCCGCAGCTGGAAGAGTCTTGATCCTCTCTCTGCCAGACTCCATCTGGGGTGGGGAACTTGGCCAGACAGACACTGCCTGTGTGCCCACGTGTCCGGCAGGGGCACCTGGGGTAAGCCGGGCCAGGCCTTTCCCTGCACCACCCCCATCCCTGGCTCCATAGGGAGCCCAGGGTTCCTTCCTTCCTTTCTTCTTTCCTTCCTTCCTTTGCCTAAATTTAGACTTTGCAGATTGCACTTCACTCTAGCAAGGAAGCTAGAGGTAGGCCGGCCCCTCCCCAGCAGCCACGGCGCCCTCGCAGACCCACTTCTGTGTGGAGGAGGCCACCCAGGGTGGGTCACGAAGGGAGCAGAGATCCATGAGGCAGAGCCCCTTCCCAGCCATAGGTCTACACAGCAAGAGGGGGCGGCCCCTCTCCAAGACGTGAGAAGGCACAGCCCCAGAGCCCTCGTCCCCACCTTCACCCCACAGCCCACCTGCCCCAGCAGCCAGGTGCGGGTACGAACTTGGCCCGGTACATTTGGCTCGAACCTTATCTGTCCTGGCTGTGCCGCGGGAAGGTGCCCTTGCACCCAGCCCACCATTGCCACTCTCTGGCCCTGGGGTCACCATTTTCAGCCTCTCTCCTGCCCCCCCCACCTGTTCAGCCTCTGTTCAGTGCACAGATATTTCCCAGGCACCTACACGTGTCATGCTGACATTCGGTACACAAGATAGAAAGTTCCATGCAGGCCAGGACTTCGTTTTGCTCACTCTTATCTCAGCACCTAGAACTGGGCCAGGCACACGCTGACACTCCAGAACTGTTTGGTTTATTGACCTAAACTTCTCGGATTGCTCCTCACAAGTGTTTACTATGAGCCCTGGACGCGGAGGAAGGGGACAGTACCAGAAAGATGGATGTGATGGTGAGACCAGAGCCTCCTATGGTCCTGGAAGGGCAAACCAAATAGGAACTGAGAAGTTTCCATTGCTCTCAGTCACCCCGTAGTCTCCAGTGTCATCAGGGAGCACAGCTGCAGAGAGAAGGCAGACCGGAGCTGTCAAGCCATCTGAAGTGGGAAAGGAAGTGAGGAAATGGAGTCTGGGTGGCGGAGCCGTTCAGGCTCTAAGCCGAGTTAGCCTCGACTCTGTGTCGCTCTCCCTCTCCCACACCCCACGTCCAATCTCCCGCTGCCAGCCGGCCCTGCCTTCAGAACAGGCAGAATCAGATCACCTCTCAGCTCCGCTGCAAGCACCCTAAGCCCCCACCTCTCACCTCCCGGTCTCCCTTCCCCCACACGTCCGTGGTGACAGTCCAGTCGCCACGTGGCAGCCATAGTGAGCCTTTTAAAACTCCGATTGTGTCCCACTTACAACCCTCTGATGGCTTCCATCCCATGCAGGATAAAATCCACGCCTACACCAAGAGGCCCTACACCTGGCTACTTCCCTAACTGCTCGGCCCCTCGCCCCCTCGCCCCCTCACCCCTCACCCATTCTGTTCCCAACGCACGGGCCTCCTTGGCCTGAATGAACCACTCATGCTCCCACCTTGTGGCCTTTGCATTGGTTATTCTTTCTGGAAGGCTCTTCCCCCACATATTTCCGTGGCTCCCTCCCTGATTTCATACAGGTCTCTGCTCAAAATGTCACCTCCTCAGAGAGGCCTTCCCTCACCTGTCCACCTGATCATCTCTAACCTCTTAGTTCTACTTATTTTTCTTTCCTGTGCTTATCACAACCTGACATATATATGCAATTCTGGATTGTATCTATCTTCCCCACACACATGTGGGGCTCCTTGAACGAAGGCAGGAATCTTTTCTGTTGTGTCCACTGAGGGGCCAGGGGGCTGGTCATCACAGTGACTGGCATTGAGAAGGTGGAGGCCAGGGACTCCAGACAGCCCACACAGGAGGCAGATTCCACATCCTGCACAACATATGTGAAAAAACCTTTTTTTGTTTTGTTTATTTGTCTTTTGAGATGGTCTTGCTCTGTTGCCCAGGCTAGGGTGCAGTGGTGTCATCATAGCTCACTGCAGCCTCAAACTCCTGGGCTCAAGCCATCCTCCTGCCTCAGCCTCTTGCGTATCTGGGGCTACAGGTGCCACCACCACACTTTTCTTTTTTTTTTTTTTAATTCTTTGTAGAGAATTATGTTGCCTAGGGAAAAGCTTATTTATATTGCCAGAGCCAAGAATCTAACTCCACTTTACACACACATACACAGGGATTTATACATTTATAATATACATTGAATTTTCCAGGAATGCAACTACTGTGTAGAGCGGGAGGAACTTATACTTTATTTGCTCGGGGCTTTGCCAAGAGTTCTTCCTCATTTCAGACATTGACACCACCACATTCTAGCATCAGTCTGCACACACAGCTGGTACCTTCCTGGCAATTGGCCACTTCACAAATACCAGTCATTACCTCTTCTTTCTTATATATTATAGGACAGAAAACCATTACATACTTTTTAATTTAGACGTGAAGGTTGGTACATTAGCCATGAATTTGATTTCAGGAGCACGAAAGGAGCAGCAGAAGGCATTAGGAAAAGGCAGCGCAGAGTCCGACCGGGTGGAGCTGCCCCGTGGGAAGGCACTGAGAGTTGGACTCTGCATTTCAAATCCAGGCCTCACCACTTTCGCCCGCGTGAGCACATGCACACTGCCTGCCCTGAGCCTCATCCTCCCCCGCCCCCCGTCAAATGGGAGTCGTGCTGTAAACGACACAGGATTATTGGGACGATCTGAAGGGTCAGAGCGCACACAGCATTTATGCAGAGTGCCAGGTACCAGGCAGGTACTTAATATCCGTAGCAATTATTATTCACTGAGCAAACTTTCACCAGCACCCTCTACCCAGCAGCTGTCCTGGGTGCTGGGGGTGTGGAGCCACTCAGAGGACCAGGCGTGCCTCAGGAGGCCCGGAGTGTGTCCCCTTCTTTCTTCCATGCAGACCCCGAGGGCGGGTGAGGCCCCAATGCCAGCAGCAGAGCAGCCAGGGCCAGCTCCCAGCTTGGCCGCTGGGGAGGACAGAGTCGTACTTGGGCTTTGCACGGACCGCGAATGTGCCAGCACCCCTGAGCCCCTCCCATAGGCTCTAGATCTCTCAGCCCCCGACCTCCCTTTAAGGCCTGTCTTTCCCGCGTTTTGTGTTAGGAGGACTCTATGTGCCTTCGAAGGAGACAACTCCCTAGCCTCACAGGCAGATAGGAGGGCAGAGAGGGGGCCAGCAAGCAGGCAGCACAGGCAGGCAGGGAGGAGGAGGAAGGAGACAGGCACGTGGATAAGCAGACTTCCAGCCAGACTGGCAGGTGATAGACCTGCAGAAAGATGCCAGCCACAAGACAGAAGCAGGTGGCTGGGCAGGGGAGGCAGGCCTAAAGCAGAGTCAGGTGGCCAAGAGGGCATGTGGACCGTGAAAATGGCCACATTGGCCAAAAGCTTCGGGCACCTTCCCCAGGCCTCCAGAAGCAATCCTCTGCTTCTTGGAACCCTCCCCCCCAACACCAGGGCAAGGCTGCCACTTCTCCACCAGGCCCTGGATGACATCCCCTGCAGAAGGCAGCGCTCTGAGTACTCTATGTCCCTTTCTCTGAAGGGACCAGTAACTGTCCTCACCCTGCTCCAGCATGGCCACCTGCTTCCCCAGGGCTGAGTCACACCTGACCCACACCAAACACATGTCACATGCCAACCCAGATACAGACACACCTTTGCCTGCAGGCGGAGGTACCGAGAGATCTGCAAGCAGAGAGATGCATGGAAAGAGCTTGACAGAAACATGTCCAAAGTCGTACGGACGGCAGGCTCACAGAGAAGCATGCACACGGACCCTCACGGAGATGCAGGTATGTGCAACACAGACTGAGGCTCCGAGGCACACATGGGGTCACACAAGTACATCTGCACACCGATATCCACGTGGATGGTAGGCATTAAACATGTCAACGCACTCCCAGACACACTGGGAGGACACACGCGTACTTTGAAGTCAGATGCGTACTTTGAAGAATTAGAGATACACCCCCCAGAAACCCACCAATGTTGTTGACAGTACCGCAGTATTGCCCCAGGCAGTGGGCGCATTCTGGCCTCATCTTCACCCCTCAGCTCGATTCAGCCCATCACATCCTTGCCTGGTGTTTCCCCCACCATTCCCATCTCTCCTGGCTGACGCCACCTCCAGGAGACCCCTCAATGTCGGGTGTCCACAGCTCAAGCTTTAGACACCTCTCTTCTCCCCCTGCCCCCTCACTCCAGGTGATCTCACCCACTCTTGGGGTGTTAAATCCATCTTATGAGTCTTCCTCGGGCTCTGCCTGCCTCCCCGACCCCTGTGCCCAGACGGCTCACGGACATCTCGAATCCAACGGAAAATGAAACCAACTCCCCCATCATGAAGGCTTTCGTCCGGCGCCCAGGCTGAATGCCAAATTGTCCTAAATTCCTCTTTCCTTCGCGTGCACACCCAGTGCAAACTCCCGTCAGCATAACACTGAACCTGACCCCCTCCCACCGCTGGCCTGCCCACTGGGGCCCATCCTACACTGAGCCACCACTGGGATCCTTCCAAAGTGTGGCAAGGACAATGATGCCTAAAACTCCCCAGGGGCTACACCCTAGACTTACAACAAAATCCAAGCTCCTGTGCAGGGCCAGCGAGCCCCTTCATAGCCACTGGCCACCTCCCACCTCCCGCGCCCTCCCCTGCATCTGCACACCGTCCCACTGGCTCTGTGCCCTGGGAGTGCAGTACCCCTAGCAAGTGCCTACCCCAGGCCCTTTGCCCTCGCCCTTGGTCCTGCCCAGACACTGTCCCCAGATCCTGGCTGGCATGACTGCCTCCTCGTCAGGATTCAGTTCTCAGCTCGGAAGCCCTGTGAGAGTGGGGTGCACGACATTACCCCGTCCCGTCACCCTGTGAGCACTCAGCAGCATCTGAGATTATCTTCTCTTGTCTGTCCAATTCAGCGCCAGCCTGGGAGGACAGGGATTTGTGTCTGCTCCGTTTATTGCTAAATTCCCACTACAGGTGTCCCTCAGTATCCGTGAGGGGACTGGTTCCCGGACCCCCAGTGGATACCAAATTCTGAGGGTGCTGAAGTCCCCAACATAAAATGGCGTAGTATTTGCATGTAACCTACACACATCCACCCACATACATCATCTCTCCATCGCGTATAATACCCGGTGCAATGTAAATAGCCGTGACACCGTATTGTTGAGGAAATAATGACCAAAAAGTCTGCACATATTCGGTACAGACACCATTTTTTAAAAAATATTTTCAACGTGAGGTTAGTTAAATCCACAGATGCAGACCGTACTAAGGGCGAGGGACACACTCAGCATTTGTTGACTGGTAGCTGTCGGTTTATTTATACATAGACATACCCACCCCCACACAAATACTCAAGCGGATCACCACATAAACAGACAAATACACAGATAAGGGCAAAAATACCTCCACACACACACAACAGACTGAACAGTCACAGACACCCAGGAGTCCCTTTCTTGTCCCCATGGGAGTCAGTCCTGGTCTTTTCCCCACCTGGATCTGCCCTCTACTTGAACCCAGTCTCTGGGGCAGTGGGGGGGTCTCCAGCCTGGACAGGGAGGGGGTCGCTGGTCCATGGGCCTCAGACAGTGCCTTCAGCTATGTCTGCAATTTCCTCTCCCCCTTCCTTTCCTCCTCCTCTCTAAGGCTCCCGCCAAGAAGGCCTCCCCCTCACCCCAGCTCCAGCGCAGGGAGGGGAGGCTAAAGGAGGGGGGCGGTGGGGGAGGAGACTGGGCAGAAAGAAGACCCAGCTGCAGACACTGATCACACAACACATTGCATGCACAGGCCCAGGTGGTTGTGCATGTGTGTGCAGGGCCGGGTTTAACCAGAAGGAAACTGCCACATGCCACGGGGTGCAAAGGCGCACAGGCGCTCACGTGCACAGGCAGAGGCCCAGTGCTGGGGTCTGCAAGGCTGGCTGGGCCTGCCTGGCTCAAAGCCCGAGTCCCACAATCATTAACCCTGAGTGACCAGACCAGAGCTCGCCAGCTGGACACACTCACGCCTGGGCCCTGGGAGGAGGGGTTAAGAGTCCTCTCCCTACCCGGCGCGCTGTGGGTCTGGGGGTGCCGGCAACTTCTGCAAGGTCTAGGGAGAAGGGGCAGCCTTCCCTGGGTGAGGGAGCCTGAAGCCTGGGGTGAGGGGGGTAGCAAGGCACAGGGAAGTGTTTAGAGCCCAGGCTCTAGGGTCAGAGAGTGGTGGGTTCAAATTCTGACCGTTTCCTAAAGTTATCCAATCTCTCTCGGTGACTCAGTTTACTTTATCTGCTGAGTAGGGATAATGGTACCCACGTTATAGGGTTGTTGGGAGTAAATGAAATAACACTTAAAGGGTTTATTTAGCCCATTGCCTGGCACCTAGGCAGAACTCCATCATCATTATTATTGTTATTAGTAGCCCGGGGGCGGGTCCCCGCAAGGGCCTCCCCAGCGGTTTCCTGTGGGGGAGCAGACGGCCCGCGGGCCTCGCTCCTCTCCCGGCGCTTTTCCTCCCCGCCTCCCCGCGCCCCGCCCCGTCCCTCCTCTTTCCTCCGAGGAAACTTTTCCGCCGGCTGGTCCATCGGCCCGTGTCCGGCCCGCGCTGCCGCGGCCTGGGAGCCGAGCCGGGCGGGAGGGGCGCGGGGCCCGGGTGTATGCGGCCGCCGGACACGCCGGGGCGGGCAGCCGGGAAGCGGGGCTCTGACGGTGAGCGAGCCGGGGCCTCCTGGCCGGGGGTCCCCGCGGGGCGGGCGGGATGGGGGAGGGAGGCGGCTTCCCTGCCCTGGAGCCCGCCCGGGGAGTGGGGAGGCCCCCGCGTGTGTCCCCCATCCAGCTCCCAGACGGCAGAGCCGGGCCTCACTCTGGGACCCCCACCAAGGGGGCGGGGGCTCGTGCGGCCCAATGCGGGGCTCTGCGGGGTCGAAGGGCGTCCGGGGAAGGATTCCCCCCGACAGGGCCCGGGTCTGCAACGAAGGCAGAGAACGACTCTCCAGGCTGGAACCGGCCGCTCCTGGGGGAGACCAGCAGCCCCGAGGAGGAAGCGGGTCAGGGGCAGCTCTGGGTTGGGGGAGGGACTTGACCTTGCCGACCTCGCAGGCTGACAGGGGAGCTGCCCCCAAGCAGCATGGATGCCCCCCGAAGGGACATGGAGCTGCTGAGCAACAGCCTGGCGGCCTACGCACACATCCGCGGTGAGGACCGGCGCGGAAGGGCCGGGCCCTGGACCCCTCCCCGCCCCTTCCCTCCGCGCCCGTCCCTTATAACCCCTCCAACCAGTAGCCTGTCCTAACTTCCCCCACCCTCACTGCCCACTGCCCGTGGACGGCTCCCCAACACCCATCAAATGGGGGTTTCGCTCCTTGCCCTCAAACCTAGAGCATGAAGTCTTTCCACGATGGAATGGCTCCCACCCCTGAGGCCCCCCCATGATCCCTGCCCTCTGCCTCCAGCTAACCCTGAGAGCCTCGGCCTGTACTTCGTGCTGGGCGTCTGCTTCGGCCTGCTGCTGACCCTGTGCCTCCTGGTCATCAGCATCTCGTGCGCGCCCCACCCGCGGCCCCGGGGCCCAGCTCTGCGCCGGGGCGCCCGCAGCAGCACCCTGGAGCCCGAGGATGACGACGACGACGAGGAGGAGGAGGACACTGTGACGCGGCTGGGCCCCGACGACACTCTGCCAGGCCCTGAGCTGTCGGCGGAGCCCGACGGGCCTCTCAGCGTCAACGTCTTCACGTCCGCCGAGGAGCTGGAGCGGGCGCAGCGGCTGGAGGAGCGCGAGCGGATCCTGCGGGAGATCTGGCGCACCGGGCAGCCGGACCTGCTGGGCACCGGCACGCTGGGGCCCAGCCCCACGGCCACCGGCACCCTGGGCCGCATGCATTATTACTGACCGCCCGACTCCCAATGCAAGGCGCTCTGGAAACTGGACATGCAAATGAGCCAGAGCTGCCCCAGGACTTTCGGACGGCCCCGCCCCCACGGCTCCCCTGGTGCTATTGGGCATGGATCGCCACCCTCAGAGAGGCACCCTTCCCAGTCCTGCCCTTAGAACCCCGGGGCGGGATGCAGGGGCCCCACCCCTCTCTGGGGGATGAGGAAGAGGTGAAGGGATCAATGAAAGCTGCATTGTCAGTGGCTCAGTCTCTCCCTCTGTTACCTCTACGCCCGGCGATCCCCAGTCTTCTGCGAAGGGAGTCCGAGGCTGAGACCCCCGACTCGACTCCTTTTCCAGCCTGCACCGCCTCTGTGCACACACCTGACGACTAGGCACACCTGCCTGTGTTCACTTCACAGATGGCAGAAAGAAGCACACTCCTGCACCCACACTCCACCGCCTCCCCAGCCCCGCACACATGCATTCCACACCTACAAATGCGCGGGCACACACAGTGCCCCAGGGTCAGGCATGCATTGCAACCACACAACACACCGGGCCTGGATACTCTAACCTTGGCGTTAAGGTGCTACTGGGCCCAGTGTAACCACGCCTGCTTGGGGTGGGCACTGGGTTCACGTCTGAGCCGAGGTGAGGCCAACCGGGAGGAGTCTGAGCGGGCCTGTCTCTCCCTCCCCTGGAGCACAGCTGGATCCCGGAATCCGGCCCGCTGGGCAGAGCCCGACCCTGCCTGGGCCCCTCCTGCGCGCCATTTCTCCAGCGTGGGACTGGCGTCCGAAGGAGACACCTCCCCCCCGCCCTCGCCATCCGGTGGCTAAAAATAGCCGCTTGCGCAGGCCTTGGGAACCGTAATGGGAGCCACATGTTGGCCAGATGTGCCCGGGAGAGACCGCCAGGAATGCGGAGGGCCCGCCCCGCCCCCACGGACCAGACCAGCTCAGCGCGCGTGCGAGGCAAAGTTTACTTTCTTGCGTTTCCCAAAGTCGTGTGCAAGGATGTGGGTGGCCCAAGCCAGACGTCCGTCCAGGCCGGGCCACGGTCCCTCGTAGGCCCGCCCTCAGTACGTCTGCGTCTGCGCGTGGACGGAGCCCCGAGCCGGGGCCTTCTGGGTCCTCTGCATCATCTGAGCCTGGGCGAGAGCGGGCGTCAGGGCAGGGCCAGCCGCCAGCCCCCGCCCGCCCGCGGCGAACCCTCGCCTCGCCCACCTCCAGCAACCGGCGCTTCTCCCTCTCGTTCTTCAGCTCCTCCCAGATGTCGGTCAGCTTCCTTCTGCGGACCCCAGGCGGAGGTGAGGGAATGGGCCGGCCCCTCCCTCCCCACGCCCCTGCCTGCCCCTAACTTACTCCAGCTGCACCCCCATCAGCTCCAGCGCCCTCCGTAGAGACTCCACCTCGCCCTTCAGCGTCGTTATATCCACTCTGTCGTTCCTGCCGTCCGTGGGATTTTGCAGGACCGGGGAATGGACTGTGGGAGTCTCTTGGGGGTCTCGAGTTTGCTTGACTGGATGTGGGTTTTGGGGGGCAGGAGCTGTTTTTTTAGGGGGCGCCTCTTCCTTGGGAGCCACCTCCTCAGGGGGCACGTCTTCTTTTAGGGGCACCTCCTCTTTCAGAGGTGCCTCTTCTTGGGGAGCAGTCTCATCTTTTGAAGCTGCCTCTAGGAGGGTTGTAGCCCCTTCATGGGGGTGAGGCTTCTCAGGGACAGGCACGGACCCTGGCTTGGACGTGGACTCAGACAGGGGTGGAGAGCTGTCCTGCTTCTCTAGGGGGTGTTCCGTCACATAGAGGCATCTGTCTGAGGAATGAGGCATGTGGACCTTCTCCTGTGATTCAGCCTCTTTGGCCACAAGGGGCTCAACCTTCTGCAGGGTTTCCTCCGCAGAGCAGTGATGGAATCGAGTGGACGCCCCTTCTTCAGAAAGCACCTGCTCTGGGGGCAAGACCTTTTCTAGGGAGGGGGTCTCATCCCCTAGAGGGGCCGTCTTTGGGTCAGGGACTTCATCCTTAGGCGGGACTTCTGGAGCAGGGGCCTCTTCCACAGAAAAGACCCTCTCTGGAGTGGAGGCCTTGTCCAGAGTCAGGGTCTTCCCTGGGGTGGGGGCCTTGTCCTCCAGAGTTGGGGTCTTCTCTGGGCCGAGGATTTTGTCAGGAGTCAGGATCTTCTCTGGGGTGGGGGCCATGTCCTCCAGAGTCAGAGTTTTCTCTGGGGTGGGGACTTTCTCAGGAGCCAGGATCTTCTCTGAGCTGGGGACCTTCTCTGGAGATGGGGTCTTCTCTGGGGTGGCAGTCTTATCCAGAGGAGGGGTTCTACTCACAGCAGAGGCCTTTGCCAGGCTGCTCTGCTCTTTCTCCTGCAGCAGTGGGGGGTGAAGTCTCAGCTGAGGGCTAGACACCATGGAGGTTGGAGTCTGGTTCCCCTCGGCCTGGGATCCGCTGCACACCACACCCGTGGGCACCAGCCTCTGCCCAGTATCCCCACTCTCCCACACCTCCTGCGTCTCACCTGACTGGGTGCAGAGTGTTGCCGGGGAGTCTGGGTTTTGGATCGTTTTCTGCCAGGGTGACACGGACCCCCATTGAGGAAGCCGCCACTGGAGCCTATGAGAGCAGAACCTCAGAGGCCCAAGCCTACTCTGTCCCTTAGTGTCTTCCCATCCCTGTCCCTCAGTGCAACCATGCTGTCCTCCAATCCTCCCCGCTAGAGGAAGGCAGCCCTCACCTGAGCCTCGGGAGGGGAGCTTCTGACTGTCCCTGCTGGCTGTTGAAGATGTCCTGGAACATATCCCCATCAGGCCCTGGGGCTGGGGCCAGGAAGGGGCATTTCCTTCGTACCCTCCTCATTCCCCCAACCCCCTCCCTCCTCCTTACTTGGCTTTGCTGGGTCCAGCGGGGGCTGTCACCACCTTCTTGACTATAGGGAGGGATGCTTTGGACATCAACTTTTTTGGTTCCTTAATAGGAGCTGGGAAGAGAGAGAGGAGAGAAGCATTCATTCGTCCACTTACTCATCCATCCAGCAGTCGCTGGCCCTGTCTTGTGCTGTGTACAGGGGAATACAGACAGGAGACAAATCATTTGACTGTCTCGTGGGAGCTCCTAGGAAGCTGACCACCATCATGCCACACAGGCATGGTAAACTGTAGGAGCACCCCAAAAGGACACCTAACAGACAGCTGTCAGAGAAGGCTTTTTGGAGAGATGGCTCCCTATCCTGCTAGGTTTTTATCCATACTTTTTCTCACACCTGTCCCCTGCTTAATGCCTATGGCTACTTCCCTGGTTCAGACCTCATCTCTTTCCCAGACCACGGCAACAACCTTCCTCCATCCAACTCCCCTCAAACTTCGTCTTCTCCATCTCATTCACTCCCTGAGAGACCTCACCCAGTCTTAGAGCTTGAATGATCATCAGTAAGCCCACGACTCCCAAATTTTCATCTCCAGCCGCTGCTTCTTCCCTGAACTCCAGACTCATATCCATCCGACTGCCCTCTCAATACTTCCACTCGAAGAGTTCATTGGCATCACACACTTAACATACCCAAAACCAGTCTCTTGCTTCCCATCCCCCGTGCCCCTTGAATCTGCCCCTTTCCCTGTGCTCAGACTACAAAATGTGGAGACATCCTGACTCCCTTTATTTCCTTCTGCCGCACATCCAAGCCATCAGCAAATCCTTGTCCACATCACTTGTCGCCACCCCACCGCCAAGTGCTCCACATCAAGTCACCACCACCTTCACCTGACTATTATAACAGCCCCCAACCTGGGCCTGGGCTGCACCCACCCTGCCTGTCGTGTGTTCTTCTCACACCAACCGGAGCGAGCTCGTGTGCTACTGAGGAAGCCGACGTAAATAAAGGAAAATGTGTAGCGTGTTAGCGTTATTAAGTGTTATTGATAAGAATCAGCAGGGGTATGTACAATTTTAAATGGGGTGGTCAGAAAAGCCACAAAGGTGACATCAGAGCGAACACCTCAAGACAGTCACACACAGTGACATTCACGTCCTTAGACACACAAACAGCCACTCTGGCATAGGCACACGTGCTGGCATTTACTCCTGCACGCACATCATCACACACAGACACGCCCGACAGTGAGGAGGGGCAGGGTTCTACAGCCAGACACCAGGCGTTGAATTCCAGCTCCGTTCCTTGCTGGTTGTGTGATAATTTGGGCAAGAAACATCTGCCCCAATTGTCTTCAGCCATAAAACACGGATAATAATAGTACACACCTTGTAGGGCTGTTGTGGAGGTCTGAGTGAGTTAACACATATAAGTTGCTCAGAAGACCGTTTGGCAGATAGTCAAACTCAGTAAATGTTAACTTTGACTTCTGCTTCTTGTAGTGTGGCTGATTAGGTGCTTTTAAAGGGCCCTCCCACTAGAGAGTAGTTATATCCTGCTTAGGACACAATTTGGAGGCATTGTTAGACAGACGTAAAAGAGGTAGGGGAAGTCCACAAAAAAGGGAAGAGCTGGGGCCAGAAAGGTGGAAGGAGGGCAGCTCTGCTCTGCAGCTGCTGAGCCTGGGGTCTGTGGTGCAGAGCAAGGCTCTGTTCCCTTGGTCACCACGCACCAGAACCCAGTAGCCACACAGCAGTGCCACCCTTGTGCCACCTTTCTCCAGGACGACTGAAGTGTTCTCTGGCTACTGGTCCCCCTACTAAGGCCTGCAAAGACTCCTACAGATTAAGATCAAGGCGTGAGCTAACAGAAATCATAAAACACACAGGAAGGCAGGTCACGGAGAGTGGGAGTCAACACACACAACACACAGCGGATACTGGAATTGTCGGGTAGCTTAGCTATGTATAAAATATTTGAACCTATGGGCTGAGCACGGTGGCTGACACCTGTAATCCTAGCACTCTGGGAGGCTGAGGTGGGAGGATTGTTTGAGCTCAGGAGTTTGAGACCAGCCTGAGCAAGAGTGAGACCCCTTCTTTACTAAAAACAGGAAAAATTAGCCAGGCATGGTGGCAGGTGTCTGTAGTCCCAGCTACTTAGGAGGCTGAGGCAGAAGGATTGCTTAAGCCCAGGAGTTTGAGGTTGCTATGAGCTAGGCTGACGTCACAGTACTCTACCCAGGGTGACAGAGACTCTGTCTCAGGAAAAAAAAAAAAATGAAGCTGTGTATAAAATATTTGAAGAAATTAAGGATGTGACTGCAACAAAGGACCATGAGGAGCCAGGCATGGTGGCTCATACCTGTAATCCCAGTACTTTGGGAAGCTGAAGCGTGAGGATCACTTGAGGCCAGGAGTTCAAGACCAGCCTGAGCAAACTAGTGAGACCTCATCTCTACAAAAAATAGACAAATCAGCCAGGTATGGTGGTATGTGCCTGGGCAACAGAGCAAGACCCCGTCTACTAAAAACAAAACAAACCAAAAAAACCCAGAAGCACAAAAGTGTCTAATAGCAGGAGGAGACCAGATACATAAATTGTGGTAAACTCCCTACATGGGATATTGTACAGCAGAGAAAAATAAATGGACTATATCCACACACAACAGGGACGGATCTTAGAAACACAATGTAGATAAAAACAGCAAGTCTCAGAAGACTATAAACATATGCTACCATTTTTATAAAGCTCAAAAGCAAACAAAAATAAATTTAAAATATAGTGATACATTGTTTAGACACACATATATATAAGAAAAACTCAAGGGAATTACACACATAAAATTCAAGACCATGGTTACCTTTGGGGTGGGGGAAGTGAGGGATGGGAAAGGGAAGGAGCAAGCCACTGGTGATGTTCTAGTTTCTGGGTTTTGGTGACAGACCGTGGGTGTTCATTGAGTTTTACAGCATACATGTTATATATATTTTTGTCATGTGTCAAGTATTAAAGATAAATAAAGCTATTCACTGACACATTTATATACACACAGCCTCATAGACTCAAGACACAAAGATCCATACATTTCCTTACAAAATGAAACAAAGCTATACGTGCCGAGAGCCACATTCTCAAGACACACAGAGAAACGTTAACTGATTATCACGTGCAAACTGACTCACACATTGGTTTGTTGATTTGCATACATTCCCATCAGGCTCCTGACCCCCAGGGGAGGGAGCTCCTATGCACGTGTGCTGGACCATTGGGGAGCTGTAGGTGTTTATGGGCAACTGGACTGGTGGGGTCTTCCAAAGAGCACCCCCCAATCCCAGGCTACCCAGGCACCCACCTGTTTCCTGAGGTACCACTTTCCGTGGAACGAGCTTCTTGATCTATGCAGAAAAGAAGTACAGGCGAGCATCCTTAATTCCAAAAACTGAAATCCAAAATGCTTCAACATCACAAACTTTTTGAGTGCTGACATGAAGCCACAAGTGGAAAATTCCATTCCTGACCTCATGTGACAGGGTGCAGTCAAAACCTCATTTCATGCACAAAATTATTAAAAATATTACATAAAATTACCTTCAGGCTAGGTATATAAGGTATATGTGAAACATAAACGAATTTCGTGTTTAGATTTACATCTCATCCCCCAGATATCTCATTATGTATATGTAAATATTCTGAAATCCAAAACACTTTTGGTTCCAAGCATTTTGGATAAGGGATATACAACTTGTATTAGAATCCCAAGTGGAACCTCCACATATCTAAGTCCACCTTCATTTAGGGGTGACCCTCCAGCTGGGTGCAGGGAGTGCCATACCCCCTAGCTGTTTTTAGGGAACTCCATACTCCTCCACCTGTGTCCCAACTTTGTCCAAAATACCCTGCCCCCTGCCACCTGAGTGTCTGGCTCTGTACTCACTGGGGGTGGTGGGAGCACAAAGTTGTCTGGAAAAACACCTCTTCTGCCTTGACACTCTCCTTCCCACCAGCCCTTATCCTCTGTGGTCTGGGAAAGCAAGATGTCAGGGAAGAAGTGAGCCAGGATCCCCAAGCTCCAGGGCCCCACCCCTTCTCAACACCCCCTTCCCTGGGCACTCCCTGCCCCGTTCCTCTCACACCTTCCTCAGTACTTTCACCACGTCTCCTCTCCGAAGTGCCAGCTCGTCTGGGGCCTCAGGCTGGTAGTCAAACAGGACCCTGTAGGTCTCAGGGCGGGAGACTGAGGAGAGGTCAGTCCACTGAAGCCAAGCCTCCCCCATTAGTCAGCAGCCCCTTCCTCCATCTGCCTAACCAGTCTCCCTCCGCCAAGTCAGAGTAGCTTGGGAGTAGGGGAGTGGGGGACACTTTGGCTGGCTGCTCACCTGTCCGCAGGTAGTCTGGAGGGCTGTCATAGGTCAGGCTGCTCAGCTAGTTGGGGCAGGGGGAAGGAGGAACAAGTTGAGCCTCCAGCCACCCCAAGAGGAACTCACCATCTCTATGCCCACTGACCCAATTTACCTTGGGAGGCCGCTGGGGACCAGGACTGATTGAAGGCATATCTGGGTGACCAAGGCCTGGTAGGGGACAGTGAGGTTAGGGAGGATGATAATTCACAGGTTAGATCATGGGTGAGGGTCAAAAGGGTCACAGGGTCAGGATATGTGGATCACAGGCTCATGCCACTGGGAGGGTCACTGGAGATTGCAGAGTTTGGTCGCAGGGGGTCCCAGGGTCGAGGTCTCACTTGGGGGCCCACTGTCCAGCAACTCCACAAAGTTGGATGGGAAGGCGCCCAGCTGCCCGTTCTTCTTCCCCAGCCACCAGCCGTCCTCAATCTGGGGAGAGGGGGAGGACGCAGGGGCATCTGGTTCTGTCCCAAGGGTCAAATCTTCCACCCTTAGCTCTGCCCAAGGACCCCATTCTCCCTTGCTCCTTCACTGCCCATCTCTGTGCCCCTCACGGCTCCCATCGCCCACACCCTCACTTCACCCATCCCCCTCACCCAAATCTTCCCATCACCTCCTCCCCTCACCTCCTTTATCACTTCCACAATCTCCCCAGCTTGCAGCTTCAGCTCGTCCGCCTGCTCCGGGCTGTAGTTGAAGTTCACTTTGCACCATCTTTGGGGACCCCGAGATTTGGAGGGGTGACCTGGAGTCAGACAAGAGCGCGGCAGCTTGAGCCGTGTGCCCCAAGTCCGCTGAGCTGGGAAAGGGGTGGGCCACAGCACCCCTCAGTACCTCCAGGCCCCGCCCTAGGGCGGAGCATTGTGCTCGAGAACCAATCACAGGCAGCAGGCCGGCTTCGCGGCCCCTCCCAGAGCCGCGTCCGTCACGGGGAGCGGGGGCCGCCCAGGCAGCGCTGGGTCCGCGCGCCCGCCCACCCGCCCTCCGGCGCTTACCTCGGCGGCGCGCACAGCGCGGTGTCTGCGCCTCTCCGGCGCCGCGTAGACTCTCTGGGATCTCCTGGGAACGAGGGCCGGGGAGGGCGCTCTCAGCTCCAGGGCGGCGCACGCCCAGACACCCAGCCCGCCCCTGGCCCGGCCTCACCTGCACTAGGTGCTCAGGGAAGAGGCCATAATAGCCCCCCAGCTCTCCACGCAGCCACCCGCGTGCGGGCCCGTCGCGCACTTCCCGGACCACGTCCCCGGGCGCCAGACTCAGCTCGTCCCCCTTCTGCGCGCTGTATCCGGCCAGGACCAAAACCTCTGCGGGCAGAGGACAGGGCTGGGACGAGGCTCAGTAAGGCCCAGTCGGGGCAGCTGGCCGTGGCAGGCGCGCTCCTGGGAGAGTCCCTGGCTCCGTGTAGAGGACAGCGGAGTGGGGTGGTGGTGTAGGCTTTTGTCATTTCCACACGGCTGCAGAGGAGCCACTCAAAACTCTCTGCACATACCCATGGCTTCCCGGACGCTCTCCAGAGCCTGGCCGGTCCCGCCGGTGGCCGAGTACTGGGTCCGCGTAGGGTGGGACGGGCCGCGAGATTGTGAAGCAAAGGAGGCGTAGACGCAAGCGATAGGTGGGGCTCCAGGTGCTGCGAGTGGGTGTGGGAGAGGGGGCGGCCCAGCTCAGCAGGTTTGGCCCCCAACCCAGGGGCGAGGACGACTCCGGGGTCCCTGGCCTGTGCAAGGGTCATAACTCCCTCTAGGCTCTTCCCCGCCCACCTCAGTTTTAGTCTAGGTGCCACTCCCCTTCTCCCAGCCTTGGCCCGAAGGCTCCCAACCACAGTTTCCACAGATCCTTCCATGGCCCACCCTCTCCCAGGTGGCAGGATTTTAGCTGCAGGGGAAGAGGTAGGGAGAGGCACATACCAGGGTGGGGCCCCCGCCCGCTGGTAGCAACCGCTCTAAGCCAGCCCTGAGTGGGAGATAGCTGTTCCTGCCCGCCCAAAGATATAGCTGGTCTACTTAAAACCTCCGCTTTCCTACAAGGCGCACCCCTCCCTGATCCCACTCCTTCCCCTGCCAAGAGGAAAGAGAGAGCAAAGACCCCGGCTTTGGAGCTGCAGGGGCCAGGCTGGTTTCAGAAAACACCTCCAGATTCTCGCTGGGGGTTAGGCAGTTAAGAAAGAACTTTACGGCGGGGCGCGGTGGCTCACGCCTGTAATCCTAGCTCTCTGGGAGGCCGAGGTGGGCGGATCGTTCTGAGCTCGGGAGTTCGAGACCAGCCTGAGCAAGAGCGAGACCTCATCTCTACCAAAAAATAGAAAGAAATTAATTGGACA
>CAUYSK010118010.1:0-47891 GCA_963575035.1 Avahi laniger
ATATAAAAAATCATATTTTTAAATTTTACCAATGGTTTCACAAAAAAGTCTTCAGATATTGGGAAACTTTCAAGCTTAACGGTGGTAGATATAAGTTTTCCAAGAGCAGAAGAAAGGGATCCATTTGTACTCGCCATCAAAAGAATATCAATCTTTTTTAATGATTAAACTGTTTATGTTCTCTGTACAGCAAACTACACTGCTAAACATCACACACATTATTATGGTGTAGTGGGAAGAATATTGTCTTACCTCTTATAGAAGACTTAGATTCTAGTTTTGGTTTTGAACTAAACACTGTATTAACTAGAAAAACCTCTAATTCCTCACATATGACATTGAATAGGCACAAATTAAAAAACAAATCTACATTTCATTTGGAACCAGAAAAGAGCCCAAATAGCCAAAGCAACCTTAAGCAAAAAGAACAAATATTGAGGCATCACTTTACCAGACTTTAAGCTATACTACAAGGCTATAGTAACCAAAACAGCACATTCCTGACACAAAAATAGAGACGGAGACCAATGGAACAGAACAGAGAACCCAGATATAAAACCATCTACATGTTGCCAACTGATATTTGAATTTTTTACCTCCTTTTTAAGACAGCTAAAACTTTTCAAATTTTTTAAATAAAATTCCATGCAAAAGTCCGATATATATGAGATATAAAGTAAATATGCTTGGTTCAAGTGGGAGCAGAAAATTCACAACCATCAGTGAATATCAATATCAAATTCTGATGTGTCCTTGATGAAATCTTTGTGCTTCACTGAGGATAATTTAAAGCCATGAACTAAATGATCTTGAAGCCTTCTTCTACCTTGTAAATTGTAAGGTTCTATAAATCAAATGGAAAACTAACTTTTCAGATATTATAAAGTGCAATGCATGCTTGATGATGTTTTTTATGTGTGTTTGAGTCATTTTTATGGTGGTAATTTCTCACATTATTTAATTTTGGAAGAACAGCTAAACATTCAGTTTTGATAAATTTTAGCTCTGTGAATTACTATATCTAGTTCAGTGCTTTTTCAATCTTTCTAACATCCCTCATTAGCCTATTCATGAGAGCAATCTCCTGTGGATGATTTAATATATTATGCTCTATAATTAGATTTATACATTAGTAGGTTAAATAAAATTATGGGATTAGCAATATATTCTGATTTTATAGCATTTAATATAAGTGGTGGTTGTTCCTTAATCAACTGGAATAACAAACTCAGCTATTCATTTGGATTTTGTAATTGTCTCATGCAGATTCTAATGACCCAGAAACAAAAGCTAGAAATGCAGTGCCTGACTCAACTGCTTCTTTTCTTCCTCATCTCTTCATGTAACAGAAAATGGTTTCTTGAGATTCATTATTCCCTTCAAAAATCCCATAGGTTATCTTGATTTGCTGATGATCTCTTAAATCAATATTAAATGCTATTAATTATATATCTTGCAAATAACAATAGCTAGAATTTTAAAACATTTGGGACTATTTTTGATAGATTTCATTTAAAATATGATCCCTCTACACATTCAGAGATTATCATGCTTATTTTTTCATAGTAAATTTAAGAATATTTTATATCAATGTGTTTATATCTAATTACTGGAATTATTGATTTTTTAAATGGTGAGTAATAATAAAACCATCTAAAACACCAAAATAGCAGTAGTTGTGAGTTTTAAGTTGAGGGGTTCTGGGTGATTTTTTTTTCATTACACTTGTTTCTACATTTTTAAAATTAGTTGCTACAAGCAAATATTTATCTATAATCAGGAATAAAAGATTAGTTTAATCAGCATATTTTATTTTATATAAGCCAGTTGATTACAATTATGTAAAAATGATATACACAGCAAGAATACAGGAAGAGGGAATGAAAAGGGTTAACAGTTTTTGTTTTGCAGTGATTAACTAAGGGTCAATTTTTTTTTGGTATATCTTCATATTTCAAATGTTCCTGAAGAATCATATGTTAGTTTATAATAAAACTGTATTGTGAAACTATGTAAAAGATTGGTTAATTGATTTGTTTGAATTATATAAAAATATTTCATTAAGAAGTATACTGAGTGATATTGCATTTCCTGAAATAATGAGCATTTTATAACAATTTATATGTGGGTAAGGTGGCAGAACCTCTGGTCCTTCAGAACAACCTTACAGACACCATGAATCCATAAGCAAGTCCCTGACAATTTTGAACTTCCCAATAATCAGCCAGAATCTTTTTCATTTATTTCTAACTTGCCCTAACTCCAGTACCTTGTCTTCACGATGTTTCAGACTTTTATTTTACATACATGAGACTTCAATCCTAACAAGGATTTGATGTTGTTACCTGTTTTTCCCAGCATTTGAAATTCCTCTTTTTCTTACACATAATTCAATTAGTATTCCACTTTTGGTTTTCTTAACCAATCTTGCCTTTGCTGGAAAATATTCTTCAACCTGTTTTTTAGCTCCTTAGAACTCAATTATTTTGTCCTCTGACTAGTAAGGTGTCATCTGGCATTAGATATCCATGTGTGTCTCATATTCTGGTATGAGTAGCACTATCTGAAATTGTCACTATTTATAGAAGTATAGAAATGAAACTTCTCCATCGGTGGTAATATAACAACCCAATAAATATAATAATGTAATTGTTTATGTGGGTTAGAACTCACACCATGTTTATAAAAACTACAGCTGATTTATAGAAAATATAAACATTGGGAACACATAATTAAATAGTCATCTCACCCTATGGAGCAAATGATGCAATCTAATTTTTGCAAGAATAATAAGCAGAGGATACAATTATTAGTAAAAAAAAAAATAAAAACCCCAAAAGAGATTATACCTTAGAAATCAGAAACAAATCTAAATCCATCTTTTGATCATGAGATGTCCTAGATGACTGCTATAGGAAGTCATTCCTTATGTTTTGTTGGTAATCTATATGTCCATATGCTTGGAAATACAAACCAAGATATTTCTATTCCAAGGAAGACAAAGTAGGTTTGTAGGTCTGTATACATGAACACATAAACATGTCTGTATTTAATGCGACTGTTGCCAACGAACCTCTCAAAGGTACCACCTTTTCTAGAAAATTGCCCTTTGCTGAATAGGAGTTGCCCATCCAGGAGGTTATTTTTCCGCCAACCACACATTGCCCTTCACAGCTTCCAGCCAATGATTGAGAAGTGGTGGTACAAAGACCAGCTTCAAGGTGGGAGAAACTGTATAGTGCAATTCATAATTCCTATAGAAACGGAGCTCCCCACAGAATCAGAGCAAAGTTAGCTTCCTACTGACACCACGCTTTTGCTTAGCTCCTATTGCTTTGTCTTTTCTTCACTTGCTCTCTCTTGAATAAGGTTGCCAAATAAAATAAAGGACTCTAAGATTAATCTGAATTTCAGAAAACGAATACATATTTTAAGATAAGCATGCCCAAAATATTTCAAAC
This sequence comes from Avahi laniger, assembly GCA_963575035.1. Classification (NCBI taxonomy): domain Eukaryota; kingdom Metazoa; phylum Chordata; class Mammalia; order Primates; family Indriidae; genus Avahi; species Avahi laniger. The sequence goes on from CAUYSK010118010.1 coordinate 3,462, forward strand.
AAATTTTCACTGTTTATCTGAAATTTAAATTTCAATAGGTGTACCATATTTTTATTTGCTAAATCTAGTGGTCCTATTTCTGAGAGCAGTTCTTTAACGGGTGACATATACTTGAATTTTTGCCTCAGGTTCTGCTTCTAGGAAGCCCAAACTTAGATAATGCAAGCCATTATTGGGTTATTTAAAATGTTTCGAAACTATATAACTGTATAAACACACATATATTCTGATCAATTTATATTAAAAATATATATCTATCTGTGGTTACACACCAAAAGTATAGGAATATGAAAGCATCCATGCATAATGAAAAAAAAAAAACAAGTTCTGTAATGGTAAAAACCAAGCTGCTAAAACAAGTTACCCATAGACAAAGAAACTAGGATTTGTGAAAAAAATGTTTGTGGTGGTCTCCATTTTACATTGAAATTTTCATAGGATTCGCAGTTTACAACAGAATAGGTTACTTTTGGAACTACAATAAAGATCAAGTTAGTTGCACCATTGATTTTTGTCCTTATAGTTGTTGAGCATTAGTGAAATTATCTTTTCCTTATTTTGTTTTGTTATTTTTTATGCTGCCCCCATTGACTGCAAGCTGACATTAGGTGTAGCTTATATGAGGAGTACAGAAAGATAAAAAGATATAGAGAAATAATTTATCAATAGAGACTAGCTACATGCATGTTTTAAAAAGAAAGAAAAAAAGCAAAAAAGAATGCATAGGCATAGATGAGAACTGTTATCTTTTATAAATATAAATATATGACAGATCTAAGATGACTGCAAGTCAACATTAAGCAATTGACATTGAATTTTTCTCCTAGGAATATAAATAAGTAACAGGAGCCACGGGTAACCTATCCTGCATGTATGAATATTTAGTCTGAAATGGGGCAACAGAGATACTAGCACATGAAGTACAATATTAACAAACAGATAAATTATGAGATGGGGGTTATAAAATATAACGTAAGTCTAAATAATTCTGGACTCCAAGGCAAATGGTGTGAAATCTGCCTCTCGTTAACATTTGGTGACTTTGGACAAGCCATTATGAACATTTACTTACCAATTTATAAAATAAGGTTATTCAATATATGGTTTTAAAGACTCTCAAACTCATAAATTCTATGACCTTTTTAAAAAAATAATTGAGAATGCCTTGTTCTAATAAATTATTTTAATCCAAAATTTTCCTTTAGCAATTAAAGGAATATAATAACATGAAGAAATAAAAACCCTACATTTTAGTAAACACATTTGGCAAATTATCAGAAATAATACATGTGTTCTAACTTCACAGTGGATTATATTTGCACCTCCTCCTTTAATTTTAAATGATCACTCTTCTTTTAAGACTGGTAGTATTACAGCTGAGGTTTCTACTCCTACTAGAAAACACTAAAATATTTTCATTTATTAATATTATATGGCTGTCAAAAGGCATACAGTTTTTTAAGTAGTACTATCTCAATAATTAAACCATTCATTCTATAAAGAGTGATAGCTATGTATAATTTTTCATTTGTCTGAAGGCATACTTACTTTGGATCTTTATAACCACGATAGTCTAGAGAATCCTGGTATTAGGTACTTTCTGGTTAAATGCCATGAAACAGCACTTATTATTAGACTGATATTGGTAAATCTTTAATGTGAATTTAATTGGTTAAAAATAGATGTGATTGTTAAATGGATCCTTCAATGAATAATTAAATACACTTATGGGAAAATCAATAAAATAGACAGATTTCTGGTGCCAGCATCCTCTAGCTTTCTTTGAAGTTGTAAAACCTCAGGGTCTACTGTGAGACACTGACAGGACATACGATATTACACATAAATCCTGGGGGCTGCCACAAAACCAGAGTCAAGTGTCAAAAACTATAAACCTCCAGCATCACTGACTAGAAGTAATGCTTATTATTTTTAATGCACTGCTATGAATTATTTCCACTGGATAATTTCATGTCTTTGTGTTCACAATGAAGGCCAAATAGACAGTTATGAGTGGTTGGCAGGAAATCTACGTCTGTGAATAAACTCCCCTGGGATCTTATGAAAGACTGTAATGAATTCAACACATGGTGCCAGTCCTAGGGGCAGACACATTCACAACATGACATAAGACAGTTAGGTTTTTCTAATAAAAATTAAGTGCTGAATCAGTGTGTATGAAGTGTTCCTGCCATTAACTGCTATGCCCTGGATTTAAACAAACACCCAGAGGCATGAGCACGCCCTTGCGCAAGTACACACACACACACACACACACACACACACACACACACACACAGGTTAATGTTTACAAAAACTCATAGTGTTACTTGTCTGCTTTTGTCTCCTAAAATAAAATTCTATGCTTTTTTTCTAGACAAAGACACAATTAAATATAAAGCTCTAAATATGCTATATAGTTTAATTCTCTTTTACAAGAAGGTAACATCAAATATACAGCTTCAGGAACTTTCACTTATAAATCAGTTTATCTGTAAGGACATTGTAAAATACCTCTAATCACTTATCAGAAAGTACAAATTGTTTCCCTGGGTTCTGTTCTAGTTCTTCCAACTGTTATTTCCAAGATCATGGAGATCACTGTGCTTTCACTTACAGGCTTTGCAGAGATATATAGAAAAAAAGTGTGTACCTAAAATATAAATAAATACAATACAAAATAAAACAACTAATTCATATTAGAAATGTGCAGACCTTAATTACTCCATCTTTCCCTTACCTATATTGAGAAATTAAAATAAATACTATTTCTAATTATATTAAAAATGAAAGTTTATACTAATATTCTATCCAAATAAGAGTACTGGAATTGTTTTTTAGAAACATTAGATATTTTACACCAGTTTATGGTTATGTGTGTTTATGTAAGTGTTAGTGTATAGATTATCTTTTGTAAACTAGTTTGTCTTAATACAGATGTTTCACGAATAAAAACATAAAAGTAAATATAATCTAATTCTGTATCTTAAATATCAACATTTAGAATATACATATACATAATATATGCTATTTTATATTTCATACCATTAACTCAGAACCAAAGGAACATAAACCCTATAGAGGACTAACTTCTTCTCTTATTGGTAGTTTTTCCTTGTTTATTATAAACAAAGGAGTACTTGTGGAAAAAGATATAGGCAAAGTATTTGAAGGTTTTATGCTGTGTCTGTTGAAAGACTAGAGTCTTCAGAAGTCAAATAGAATTACGGTCTTCAACTTGATTGTTCAACTTGCTTAGCACGAAACCTTTAAGAATCTTTAAATAAAAGGACAGAAGTGTTCCTTTATTTATAACATATTTTAAAAAAACTACCAATACTAGAATACTAGACATAAGTCTGTAGATACTAACCTTGTTAAAACTGCACTAAGGAAAATCACGATCATCACTTCAAAGTGCCAACACAAAAGCGGCCTGCACTAAAGTGTCATACAGATGGAGTGGACCTCAATAAATATATCTCATTTTAAAAATTATTCTCACTAAATATGCCTTAATTATAAGATTTTATTCACTATATATCTTACTTTAATAAACTATTGTGGGTGTTTTTTTTTTTTTGATATACAAAGTAGGCAGTATATTTTTACCAGAAATTGTTTTTCAAATGAAGACTTGGTAGAATCTGTTTTTATATTCTTGGTTACAAAATGTGGTTTAACATGTATGGTTATGCAAGTAAATACAAAAATGAATATAGGAATGATACTTTTATTAATACAAACCACCCACAGTAAAATTAGTCATGTTTTCAAAGAGATGTTCTTTCTCTTTTAGGATATGGCCACTTGTGGGGAAAACATTGCTCACCAGTGTGTCCTTGCTAAAGATTAGGTGAGGGAGGACTACTCCTGTTGTTTTACAAAGGTGACATTCAGCAAATATTTGTTAATTTAATGAATGGCTTAATAAAGTCATGCTAAAAGCTGTTTCCCTAGCACAATTTGAATAACATTTCATATAGTGACCTGTGATGTCATAAGAAATTTCCATGCTTAAAGTTTCTCTTCTCAGTTAAAGAGAAGAGAAAAAAGTAGTTCTAAATCTTTATCTGAACTCAAAAAAGTAGTTCTAAATTTTAGCAAAAAAGTAGTTCTAAATCTTTATCTGAACTCAAGGTTTGTTGCCAACTCACTTGTACTCATTAAAGAATAATTCATAAAATTATTCATATAACACCTTACAGAACTTATAATTGAATGAGAAGAATACAAGGCATCTAGAATCTGATGGATGAATAGACGAGTAATAGCAATCACACCACCTAGTCAAGCTTTCCTTGATGTCTTTGCAAAAAAACATGGTGCTATGATAGCCAACTATACAGTACTCTTTTCACCATTTGTCCCTCACATATTCATGGCAGCTTTAATGCTTTTTACACTGAGACTTTCTTGATCCAATGCTGCACTATCATCAATTGGGAAACTAATTTTTAATCAAGGTCCCCTCACAGGATATTGTTTGTGAAATTTTATACCTCATAGAATTTGTGTTATTAATTAGGGATATCTATACATTTCCCAATATTTAACAGTGTTTGAAAGATGTTTTAGAAATGGATATGCATTATTTTTATTAAAATTGTTCTGTAAAAATCTAAGATATTTTCTTTCTATATATAATTCCAAGAAAAAGGAAAATCATGCCATCTAATGGCTAACTGCCTGATTATTCTATTCATACATTATATGCTGTTTCATTAACAGCTATGACATTGACAGTTACATTCCAAGGCTATGTGGAAGATGAGAGAAGAAACAGAATCAACAACATTCTAAGAAACCTCTTCCACATATCCAATTTCTATCTGGCAGGCATGCTGAAGGGCATAATTTTAGGTGTAAACAGGCTATAAAAAGAGCTAATGATTTTATGTTTATAAAAATCTTATTAAATATATCTAATTATATCACATATTCAGATACAGTAAGGATTATATCACCCACTTCTATAAGTACTAACCTGTAGTCCTAAAGCATCGTTCTACTGTTATGAACAGACTTCTTAAATAATTCTATCTTCTTAAAGTGTATTATTTTCATTAATAGCTTCCAAAAAGCATTTTCTTATTAAATTATTTATGCAAACCCAGATAGTTATCAGTGTACATATTTAAAGGATAAAGTTCTGAACTATAGTTTAAAGAGATAATGGTTTTCCAATGGTTGCCTAATTATTAAACTATAAGTTTAAAGCTTGAATACCAGATTGTTAATGTTAAAGTTTTTTTTCCCCTGTATTGTGAGAAATTTTAGATCAACGTCACTTGAAAGCAAATAATCTGGGAGTTAATTGTATCAGAAATCTTGTATTTGGAACATTGTTAAGTATATGAATATTTTTAGTTGAGATATTCATGTTTGAGACAGATGGAGCAGAGATGAAGGAAAAGAGATGTCTGGACTTTAAGAAGAATAAACAATATAAAACAAATCATCATTTCAAAGCTTGACAGAATGACACAGAATCTGATGGATATCATATTCCTTGTATTCTACCCGTGTGTGTACATGTTTTTAAAGCTTATTAAATTATTTATTTATACTTCTTACAATGTAGATTAAGATCTGCATCTGTATAATTCTATAAATGTATTGGTTACTAAAGACAAAATATCTAGTACTTCTCTCGAAAAAAATCAGAAGTATTTCAATCAGACATATGCTGCAGTTTATAATTCATTTTTATTTTAGCTCTTTTTGAATAGTCAGATATTTAGTGTGTTTCAAGCTGAGATTTTTAAAAATAGATATGAGTATCATTAAGTGTATTTTACTTTTTAATTCTTTAAAAAAATATTCCTTTTTGCACAAAGATGTCATTATTTCATTTAATTGTTCATAATGCTTTATTCATTAAAAGAAGTTTTTCCAGACAGTAAATATAATTTTATATCCCCAGGCAACTAAATATTAAGATGGTTTTGAAGTATTACACATTTAGGGAAATTTAAAACATAAAATTGTGGGAAATAGTTAAAATGCTGAAATAAGAATAGCAAAGTTTAAGGATTGCTGAAAGTTAGGATTACTGAAGAAAAGAAGGGGATTCAATAATATTAAATCATTTTTGGTAGATTTTTTGAGTTTACTCTTTAAAATATAATGGATTATTTATTCCAGGTTGAAAGCATATTTTTGCACTTTGGAGAGAGAAAGAGAGAGAAGGTTTCTCCATTAATATGTACATTTTGTCTATAAATCCTGCCTAGTGCCCTCAGCAGAGCAGAATAAGAAGGGGGAAGAGGTGCACGATTCATTCTACCATTATATTGAATACATATATATATTATCATATATAAACACATATATGTATGATTTATGCTGTGACTTACATTCACATTTGGTATGCCTGTTTTAATATTTCCACTGTAGTAAAATATGCAGAATATAAAATTTACCATCTTAACCATTTTAACTATCTAATGCAGTGTCGTTGATTACATTCGAAATGTTCTACAACCAGCACTAATAATATTTTTCTAAAACTTCTTCACTACTCCAAACAGGAATTCTACAAGCAGTAAGCAATAACTTTCCATTTCTCCATCCTCCTAGCCCTCAGTAACTTCTAATCTACTGAATTTTACAATTTCACTTTTAAAAAAAGCATGAATTTTAGTCCTTGTGTTACATCCTTTAAATAAGTATGAATCACAGTTTATATTTTCATTTCCTCAAAGATCACAACATATTGACATCTTTCAGTATTTACTATTGCCTTTCGTGTTGTACTGACTTGACTCAATAAAACTTCCAAAAAAGATCACAAATGACAAATAAAAAATCAGTCAGTATTGACCTTTGAAAATGTCCAGTACTATATGCATTAACATTCTTCAGCTTGTAAATACACAAAACGCACAATATTCTCTTTAAAAAAATCCAGAATTCATACATACAATGGACTGTAGGTTTATACACAATGAGTGTAAGTCCCCAATAAAATTAGATAGAGCTTCATTCACTTCATAACAAAATTAATTGTTTTATAATTTCGATTTTCTTATATCTATATGAACTGGGCAGTAATTAACAAAGATATCTTACTTCTTCACATAAATACAGCTTTCTACCTATAGATGTTTATTTATGTTTCCTCAATGCCAACGAATACAATATTCACATAGACACTCAAGCACTTTGTTCTTAAATGTAAGTATTTATGTTTAGTTATTCCTATCTTCGTGGAACTAAAAAGTATCCAGTGAAAGCTCACAAATCATTCATTATGCCTTAGGCCAGGATGGTTGTAGAGCCACAGCTTCAGAGAAAGCCACTTCCTTATCAAAAAAGAGTCACTCTAGAGCCATTTGCTTGCTTATAGTTACATCTGGCCAGACTTATGTTTTAAAGAAATAGCTAACCCTAAAAGGAAGAGAAGCTTAAGCTAGTAGTAATTTCTGGTAGTCAATAAAAGGTCACCAAGGAAAAAGAATCACCCATGTCCCAAGTGAAACTGATGAGTACAGGATGTTATCTAGAGCAAGGGACAGTGATGAAGCCCCAGGTGGATATTATTGAGGCATTACATAGAACAACTGATAAGAGTACTGACATTATCACAAGCAAAATAAATTAAAATTTTTGCTATATTAAGGAGAAAAAATATAGTATATTTTACCTATTATAATTATGTCAGTTCTTATCCACATTCTCAGATACTGGGATATATCTATACTTACAATGCTCTTGAATCTAGAATTCTACAATTTTACGGTTTAGTTTCATCCTCTATCTTGCCTCTACTTGTGTACAATTTTCCGCTTAGCAACTCTGCTTCTGGAAATATTCTTGCCATTGAAGCTGAAGGGAGGAAAATGATGCAGAGCAACATTCTGAAAAATCAGTCTTTGGGGCAGTGATGCAGGGAAATAAGTCCAACAAATGGTGGAAAGACATTACTATGGAAATTAAGTTCAAAATGCCTGAATTTGAGCTTATTATTCATTTGGCTTCATTAAGCATACATTGTATAGGTGGAAAAGTATTGTACAGAAATCCCAAATGTGAAATTTTGGTGAACATCTTTAAAGTTGTATAGTGCAACAATAGCTTGTATGACATATTTGAAACCTAGAGAAAATAATTTAACATCCCTCATAAAACTAAATTATCATTTAGTTTAATAATTAGTTGTAATCATGACAGAAATAATAATGTGGATAAAAATGCAGATATTGAATTGTTAATTTTATTGAATTACACATGCACAGGCACGCAATGCATGTGACACACAAAATATCACACTAAGAAAAATGAAATAAAATAAATAGATACTAAAGTACACATTTCAGTTCAAATAAGAAAAAAATTGGTATTTTTAATTACATTAGTCTAACTTACGGGGAAAACACATGAAAAAAATGTTCCTATATGAATTAACTCTACAAAGTTTAAAGATTGATTTGTGTATAGAATGACAGAGTTGAATAATTCATGTTATGCTCTTTTTTCTATCTTTTTTAAAGATAGAAAATCATTTTTACTAGTATTACTATTAATCATTTACTAGTATTACTAGATCATTTTACTAGTATTGTTTATTTAGAATCTACTGTTTTAATGACGAAATATGCAATGCCACAGGGGTCGGAGACATCATTTGAGTCTGGAATGACTTCCATCCACATGAACTAATTCTCAAACAAAAAACAAAATATCAAGTATAGTTAATTCTACATATGTCAGAGGCTGACTGTATAACTGGGAGTTCTTCAAATTAACATACACATATAATACAATGTTTATTAAATGATAAGTAATTAAAATGTATTATTTTAAAGCTTAAATGTATATTATTATCACTCAAATAACAATGGGGAACCTGTGGCCTTAAGGCCACACATGGCCTTCTAGGTCCTTAAGGAAGGTCTTTTGACTGAATCCAAATTTTACAGAACAAATCCTTTTATTAAAAGGGGTGCAGCAGAGAAAGATGAAGCTTTCTTGCCTTCTTTGGTGCTTAAAAAAGAACGATCTTGAAATCATACGGCCACAGGTTTCCCACCCCTAGAGGAGAGGAGTTTATCATTGACATTGTTCAGAACTTCCAGCATTTGATGATGTTAAAACTCTGACTTGTTTTTAATTGCTTTTATTATTATTTTTAAATTTTCTGTAGACCATGCACTTTCTTACCCCTGCATTCCCAGAAACCCATCAAAGTACACTACCGTTGGATAAGGATAATGCCATTTCGATATGAGCTATTTCTTGTTGGACAAAATTCAATTCAGAGTCCTAGCATCATTTGAGCTCTCTTTTCTGTATGGTAACATGAGAACATTTTAATATTTTTTTCCACAGTCTGCTTTTAGTTGCATTTTTTTTGTGGCAGACAGTAGGTATTTGAGGTTTCTCTTGACCCATATACCTTGACGGTGAATTATTTTTATCTTTTGTGTTAGGAAAACATCACCCACATCTTCCAGGTGATCTGTAGCATACTCTTCCAAATAAGTACATTTGATTTGATTTATTTTTGGTCTTAATCCACATCTACATCTTAATCCACATTCTATTATGAGATTCATGTTACGGCAACTGACAGTACAAATTTCTACTATGGAATTCTACTTCCTATTGCCACTAGACATTTCCCTTTTATTTAAGTGTAATTTTATATTACATTACACTTAGAATCTTTATAACGAAGGTTCAATATATTTATAATTGTGTGTATGGCTTTATTTTCATATTTTAAGCTTATCATGTTCTTATTACATCTCTGCAAATTGATATTTGAATCTATAGAAATACATTATAACATCCTTCCTCTGTGCTTTCTTTTGAATATCACTGAGACCCTCCCCAGCTGTTTCTATCCCACCCTTTTGAGTATATAGTATTATACGTATGTTTTGGGTTGTCTGTAGCATTTACATACCCTTTAGATCAAGTTAATATTGTTCTGTTCATTTTATCTTCTGACAACACATAGATCTCTGGCTTTGCTCGGTGTGTTTATACTTTGGTGGAAGATGACTATTTAGTAGTTGTATGCTCCAGTCAAGAAAAGCAATGCAAATGTTTTACTCTAATATCATCCATGTAACTATTTGTTGACTAATAATTCCTTTAATCTGTTCTCATATCAGGACCTTTAGCTTGAAGGAGTCATGCCTGTGTTCTTTGTTCTCTCTCATCTTTCAGGTACTTTTCAAATATTGCAAAGCTGCTACAGTGACTTCTCAGTAGAAAGTATTTCTAAGCTAATAAGAAAAAGTGGATAGTAGGAAATGGATTTGAGATACAAATGTGCTCTATAATACAGCAAATTATTTTTATATTAAATTTAATTTTATTTTGAATACCAATGCTGGAAATAACAGTGTAGTACATTGTCTGTTTCAGAATGCCTACAATCAAATTCATTCACATAATTTAATTGATTACTTTAAAATAATATTAAACCACATAAAAATCATCTTTTTGAGTATTGTAATATATAACCATTTAATTTACATTGTTTTGAGAAAAAAATTCTAGAAGTTTATAAATATATATGTACACAGTCCATGGATTTATATTGTGACAACAATGAAAAGGTGAAAATTTGTGTTTTAATTAATTAATTAATTCTTATTGAGCTCTTGACTTTTTAAAAAATAAATATCCAGATCTACAGACCTTCTGAGATGTTAAATTGCAACATACATTTTTATATAAGATATATTGAACATAAAGGGGTCATCTTGCCACTACAGAACTCCAAAAGTACGTTCAAAACCAGAGGGTATGATAGTCAGATAGTGTAAATTATTCAACGTTACAGACCAGGATCAATTTACCAGGTCATAAATTCATGTAAGTCTGTGGTGGGATAGAATTCCAATAGAAAGAGGATAAAAATCACAAATCTTTAAGAGAGTATATCAGTATAATAACAATAAGTGAAAAATTTAAAGAGAGCTCTGAAATAGAAGAAGGCTTTTCTCCAACCACAATGTACTACTTTGTTCTAACTCATTTTAAACATTATTTTAGTAATATAACTTTAACATTAGTTGCAGTAGTGAATATTTGCCGTAGTCTATAATAGATATTGCTAAAAATTTATAAACAAATATTTTGAGTAATATTTTTAATTTTAATACCTTGATTTTGTAAATTATATAAGATCCATTAGATCTCAATAAAACCAGTTGGGATTTTTTTTTGTTGTTTGTCTAGTTTTGAGTAGACTCAATGTTACTGACACTGTAAATAATTTACAACATCCATTCTATTCTAGGTGATTGTGTACTATGTACACCACTCATGGTAATCCCATTTCCTTTGCCAGAGATTGGTCCTTTGACCCAATTCTGGCCAATGAAATAGAGTGAGGGTGAGTCTGCTGTGAACAGAAAGAAACAATCTCTCTTCATTCTCTAGACATATTTAATTGGTCTGAATGTGATTACCACAATCAAGATCAAGAAGGATAAATTAGAAATCTAGAGAAAAAATTTGTCATTGATTATATATTTTGAATCAATCATCTCTGAAAACCTTCTAAATTTTGAGCTTCCTGTTATGTGAAATGATAAACCCTGTACAATTTGGGCAGACAGATTCTGTGTTTCATCAAAACAGCTATATCTGGTGGTAATAGAAAAAAATTAGATTTTTTTTTCTTTTATTTTCTACTGCTTTAGTAGAATCATCAATGTTTTAGAAAATTCCAGTCATTTTTATCATCTCATATTTCTGCACCTAGTACATTCTGCCTGTAAACATGCAAGATCGGATTTAAACCATGAAAAATTCAATGTTTTTTAATAGCAAATATAGATATATATCATCCTGAATAACACCTTCAAGCCAATTAAAGAGTAAGGTAAGGTAAATAATATGTTTGTTAATGATTAGCATACTGTCGAGCCTATTTAAGTTTATATTTTTAGTAGAAGTTGATAGTTACTTAATAGTGGTATTTTTATATAAGATATTAATATATTGAACATAAAGGGGTCACCTCTCCACTTCAGGACTGTAAAAATACATAAAACTTTAAACAAGTGTGGTCCAATAAAATTTCATGATACCATTGATCTCCTAGAGCTTTTTGGTGTCAGGTTTACTGATAACATGGTCATATTAAAATATATATGGCATTTTTATTTGGTAGATTACAGAATCATTTCCTTTAATAAAGTATACAAAAAGTCACAATATGCTTTCAGAGAAAGTATCCCATTCATACTGTTGTGTATGGAATCTCACAAAAATACTCATTGCATAAGATATTGCATATTTTAAAATTGTTAACAGAGTAAAATTATTTTCTTTTAATGATCTCTTCACTAATTTGTTGATCATTAACTTTTAGACTCAATAAAACTGAATATGATATGCTAAATTAAAAGTTTTCAGACTTGATATGTTCAACTTTTCTTTTTAAGTGCTCTTACAAGAATCTAGAATAGAATATGTGTATATGACAGAGATTAATGTTTTTTAAATGCTCAAAAATATTTCTAAAGTTTGACCTTTAAGCTTTAAAAATTGAAGCAAGATATCTATATTCTTACTAAATAATTCATACAGTCACTTCAGAATATTTAATGTAATAATAAACTTTACTTGACACATTTTTCTCAGCATATTTTCATTAAAAAGAAAGTTCCAAACAATCTCAGAAAATAGAATTACATCAGGTTTAATCCAATAAACTAAATTATTTATAAGGAATCTTTATAATGGCTATGACAAACAGGATTTGTTTCCTTTCATGTAAGTATGAAAATAATTGTATATATAGTATGAGCTTAAGTTGTAAATATACATATTATCTCTATTTATAATTTTTCATTATTGAGTTATTGAACAATAGTTTTTATAAATGCTCTTTATGTTTTAAGGATTAAAATATAAAATAATAAACAATTAGTGTTAGTATATACATTAAAATGTATAAAAACTGGCTTATGCAGTTCAATAATTATATTTTTTATTTTTTGTTCACCTTGTTCAGTAAGGAACAAATCTCATCCAATGAGAAGATAAATAATACGAATAATAGAGTCAGAACACAGATGCTGAAAACGCAATACTAGGTTGGAAATCTGGATTTTTTACTTATTAGCTGTGAGACCAGCAGAATATTGTGAAATATCCCTGTGCCTTACTTTATTCTTCCATAAAATGAAGATTTAAAAAGTACCTTATATAATAGAGCTATTGTGTGAATTCAGTGACTCAATATGAATAAATCCCAATATTATCTGGCACATAGAAAGTTTCAAACATTTTTAAATTCTATAAATAATAACAAAAACAATATAAGCATCTTAATTTTGATTTATAAACAGAAATTTAACTTATTTTTAAAAGGATTATCAAACATGTAAGAAAATTGAAGAAAATGCATTATTTTAATATTTAATAATATGAAAGCATTTATTGGCATCTTTTAATATATATCACTTTAATGCTGAAAGTGACTCATTATATTACATTACTGTCAGATACCTCATAGGAATAAAATGTGTATTAATTTGGGACATGTCTATGCAACATGAGGACCACGCCACTTAACCAATTTATAAATAAAGAAAAAACTGAAGGGGAGGGAGATTGAGGTTACACTGCCCATTAGTGGCCAACCTGGATGTAAATGGTGGATTTGTAAATCTTTTAGTTAAGCCCTGGCTCTGGTGTCTTCCCTAAACATCCATCATGGGCATAGTTTACACATTGACCTCCATTAATTTCAGGGATCCCACAAAAAATGTTGTATGTTCAGCTCAAGTGAACAAATATTTGACTCAGACTTTCTACATACTACATTCGGGGTTCTGTTTGTGCAAAAGAGCAGTACATCAGACAAATACGGAGCATGCTCTCATGGAGAATACTGGAAAGAACCCAATTGTGTTTGTTAGCTAAATTTGTAATTGTTAGCAAAGATATATTTTTTAAAAATAAAAGCAACATTATTTGAACAAAATATTTAATAGTAGGATTCGATGTTATGCGATTTTGTACAAAAAAAGCTGTATATCTGTGTGCATGTGTTTGTACAAACAAGTCAAATTTATTGCCTTATATGTCTTATACTGTCTGAATAAGATAATGGAGACAATAGCAGAAACGGTAGTAGTTTAAAACAGTGGTAATAATATTAGTAATGATATCAACAAATATATATTCCATGCTTTCAGTATGAAATATATCTTGCATATTTTATATTTTTCTCCTGATAATTACAGGAGACAAGTATAATTATTATTCCTAATTTAGAGATTAGGAAACTGAAGTAATGGCAACTGAGTAGCTTGCCAAAGTCAGTTGCCACACAATTGGCTAGAGGTGTAGTCAAGATTTTAATTCACTTGTTATGATTTCAGAGTCAGTCTCTAGTCTAACCACTATTCTCTGTCACCTTTCAGAAATTGATATATTAAACTTAGCTGAAACTTTAGCTTAAAGTTTTTATTTTTGAATTGCAATCAGACTTATAGTTTAATTTTTTGAATTGTGATAAAATTTATCATTTATTAAATTTAATTAAAATATCAATGACAATTTATCATAGCATAGCTATAAATATATTTTAAATGAATGTATCATTTAAATATATGGTTTTCATTATGTCTGTATGCTCATTGTATATACGTGTATATGAACATATAGACTCTCACTATACATGTATGTATATCTATAAATACATACATATATATCCACATATATATACACATACAGCAATGTACACACATATACACATATATATAATTAAGGTATATATAAGATTTAACAGATTAATGTGTGACTTTAGCTGGTGAGTGTGTATGGACCACTGATATAATTTTACTATGTTCATGATTGACTCAATAAAACTTTAGGTAGACATTTACAGGACTTTTTCTTAATTCATTTTATTAAAAATTGCTGACAGGTAATTTTACTTTTTTTTAATCTGTGCAGTGGGCAGTTTTCTCTTTCCTAGGTTTTTAGATTTGGAAAAGTTTTATAATTTTTCTTTAAATTATTGTTTACATTTCTATATTCTGGTCTGTAACTCAGAAAAGCATGTAATTTTTAAGTTGACTCAACATTCTCTTTCCTTCACACTTATTCTATTTTCTCCAGTCATTTCCATCCTACAATCCAACTTCTCCTACTCCTCCTCTCTCTCCTCCGTTTCCTTATCCTCTTCGTCTTGCACTGCTATATAGGAAAATTCTCTCATATCCCTCAGCATTCTAAAATTAATTTCACACAGTCTCAGGTTTCATTATTATTTAAAATGTAGTTTTAATTTTCTCTTTCAAATTTAGTCTCTTTCTTCCTCATGCCATTATGTTAGTTTGTAAAGAATCACATTCCCTTTTTTATTTATGGTTTTCTGCTTCTGTTTCTTCATTTTCAAACCTTCATACACCATAGTGATAATATTTTCTTCTAATTCTTTTAACGAATTTTAAAATTATGTTCTTTCTCTTATGCTTCGAGATTATTGTTTCTACCACTTTATGGCAAATGAAACCTAAGCCAACCGATTCAATCAAAGCGGTGATAGTGACATAAATATTTAAAATTTTGACAATATAATATTTTATTACATTTCTTAACATTAGTCTGTTACTCTGAGATTAAACAAAATAGATAAATGGGAACAGATGCCTAATAAACATACCAAATTATATTAAATATTTCAGTTTAAAACAAATAAAATATCACTTGATACTTGAAAATGGAGGTAATTAAACTGTAAAGGTGTCCTCACATTTGCACATAAAAAAATCAGATCCTACACAAAAAAATGAACAAAACTACAACAATGTCATGAGTAGGAAAGATATTTTGTGTTAGTTGTAACAAAGTGTCAAAGGAAAACACGGATTTGAGAATAGAACTCCTCATTCCATTACCTATTTTGCTAGAAGACATTTCAATACAATCCTTTTGAGTTGCTTTTTTAAAAATCTGTCCTTGGAGGTAGTGGCAGAAATACAGTTTTACCTAATAAAGTCATTTATTTCCCTACAAATTGGTGCTACCACTAGTTTCCCATTTTTCTTTGGCAATCTATTTTAAAGGTAGTAAAGCATAAAGCAATAAAAGAAGCAATAATGAAGGAAGAGACACACAAAGTGATACTTAATGGATTGTCAGCTCATGAAGGCAATTCACAAGCTGCAGCAAAATGAGTTCTATGCACAAAAGAAATCAATATTTATTGTAGTATCTTTCCTGCTACACTGCAATTTATCAGTAAAAAGGATAGTGTCACATCTCATAGGTCTTTGAAAACCAGTTGCTTTAGCAAGCAATATATATTCTGCATAAGTTTCATCACAGCTGAATCTGATTTAAGCAAAATAAAGCTTTCTTGGTGATTGAGGAATCAGGATATGGTAAACGTGTAAGTAGATTTGTGACAAAGGTACCTGAGTTAAAGACAATAGCCAGATGGATACTATGAAGATTCTAAACATTAAGAAGGGACAGCTACAGGTTAGTTGCAAAGCATACAAATAGATGGGTTATCAAATGCGTTTAAGTATTACACACAAGCAATGTCTTTTCCTCTTTTTGAGAAATGTATAGACATGAGAATTGAGTTGGCTCTGACTTTTCCTTTTTCTTCCTTCCTTCCTTTCTGCCTTCTTTTCTTATCCTTTAATTCCCTCATTTCTTTTCTATCTTTTTTTCTGTTTTTCTTTCTTCTTTCTTTTTATCTGTATTTTTCTTGTTCTCCTATGATGAGATTTATAAACATCTACAGAAATTAAGTTTATCCTTTGCCCATCTGGCAAGTTGCCATAGCTGCCTTCTGTGTCATTAAAGATAAAGTTATCCCTATCCTTACGAAACTACCAGGCAACTAAAATTCAAGAAAGAAATTTAATGAATTTTAACATCTAAATTTCTAGTCATCATCCAGAATCCAAAGATTTTATGAATGCTAATGTATTTTATGATTTTATCATAAAACAAATTATTCAAATAAAAGGTCGTTGATGTTTTTAGAGTACATATGTATCTGAGTGCCGATTTATACATGTGATCCTAACTTTAAATGATCAAGTGTTAAGAACTTACAGCATAAGGGAATCACAGCAAGCAAGGATATTATAGAAATAGCCTAACAATTGTCAACTAATGAGCCATTTCTCTGCAGGACATTTTCAATTTCTCCGGCCTGATTCTGGACTCAAGGTCCAATTCATCTTCAGTTTTTCACTTTTTAAAATTCTGTATCTGCTAGGCCCATAGAACATGAATTACATGTAGCAAGCAAAGATGTTACAAATGTTGCCTACATTTATCTTCATACCTCTGCTATTTCCATGCTTTTTCAGGAGTTCTAATTCTATCACTAAATCTGCATTTGGGGACATTAGTTTAACTTTCATTTATATAAAAAGCTTCTTGGATAACTTGAAGGTATTATACCCATCTCTCTAGGCACAGTATCTTAAGACTTCCCTGTTCTGGAAATTTTAATATTGCAAAAATAAAGAGATCCAAGACATCAGTCAATACAACATTTTAAGTTCATTTTATGAACAACTGAATCGTTCTACTCTTGCTCCAAGCACATCACGATGAGATACATTATTTTTAGAAAAATAACAATAGTATGCTATATTAAATCTCACAATCTGAATGAAGTATTTCATTAGAATGATTTGAAGAAGAACAATAAAGAGATAAATGGATCTGAAGATACAGACAAGTAGGACTATTGGTTCAGAATCAAACAAGGAAGATTAGTGCGGTTCTGTAAAGATGGCTTAAAAGTCAACTAAAATCCAAACGCCATCACTGAAATAATTAACAAAGAACAATTTAGCAAGAAGATAGGAGAAGGCAACAAAGAAATTTTGGGTTTAAACAGTATTCATATTTGTCAGTGAAATTTAATTAACTCAAGATTAAAAATAACGAATTGATATTTCCTAAGAAAGTTGAAACTAATCTAGATAAACAATAAAAATATTCTGAGTGTGTGTGTTTGAATTTGTGTGTGTACACATGTGCAGATTACTTTTTCTATCAGTTACTAACAGAACATTCTTTATAACATTGTTGTGAGTATTAAATGGGACAATATAAGGTATGCCTTTAGAATAGTTCCTGATACCAAATAAGCACACCAAATAAACAAAACTTTTATAACTATTCCTTAGGAGGTGGGGAACTCTTCCTTACATTCTACTTGTTCAAGAAGCATTCAATTTTATTGAAAATGTGGCATGGAATTACCGCTTAACCTACTTAACTCAGTTACTTTACTGTATTTTCCTTCTGTTCTTTAAGAAACATGTCCCATGCCATTCACAAATCTCCGATATGTGGAACCAGATTTGGTTTTCAAATAACCAACTCATCTAGGAGGATCACTGTCACATGATTTAAAGACAGTTAACATGATTTTAACATCTTCGGTTGTAAAAGATATAAAAATAATTTCCTTATTCATGTGTTTGTGGATCTATTCAGTTATTTTTTGACTACTCATGAGTCATTTTCAATGTTTTAGTGTGAACAGTGGATACCTAAAGGAGAAAGGTGGCAAAAAAGGAAATTATAATTATTAGAATTATTCTTGCCAGTCTTGTTCTACAAGTTTTAACTTAAGAAATATGTATGAATATTTAATGGCATTCCATAAAAAAGAAAACTGAAGCTCAGAAAAAAATACAATAATTTGCCTAAGGAACTATAGCTAATAAGAGGTAGATTTGATTTGAAATTATGCTCTTTTAGAATCCACAATCAAGAAAAGAAAGACAAATCCTTGAATGATAAGTAACTATACAATACATAGAATTTCGTTTGCATGAAATATTTTATATGACACTTCATTAATACTCAAAACCTCATGTGGCTGCATTTCCAGAAAGGAAAAACAAGAAAAATTATTTTCGCTGCATAGGAATATTTTTTTTTTTTATCCTTTGAAGACTGCTATGATTGTTACCACATGATATATCTTCTATAGTTATTTGTTTAGTCTCATAATTCCCTTTTTCATACAATATAGAGGGGGGTAGCATAGTTATCATTTTGCAAGCAAAGTCAAAGCTCCCTCAAAAAACTCAGGGAAGTATAGCATGTGCCAAAGACCCTGTGTGGAGCTCAGTATTTCTTCAGCAGAACTGGTACCAAATGAGAAAATGGTAGCACTTAGATGTTCCACTGACCAAGAAAGAACTCTAAATGGCAAATCCCACAATCAAAGTCCCTAGGCCCACACATTCTAGGTCAATATTACTTATGAAGTTACTTAAAATTCACAAATTATATCTATTATTTCTATTGATGTAACATATCCACTTTGAGTTTGTAAATACATTGTTCACTCTAGCTGTTTGTATTAAACCACTTCACTCAGGAAGGTCCTCTGACCTTTGGTTAATCTTCTGCAATCTTAATCATTTCAGTCAAGTAGTATAATTTTCCAAACAGCTCTTGAAATAAGTATCTTTTTTTTCTTTAGGGCCCCATGGTAACACATGGCATAAGTTTTCAAACCTTCTAAGTGACTCCAGTTGCTTCAAGCAACTAAATTTCTTGCTAAGTCTTACTTGAAGAAAAAGAAAATCATAGGTTTTCTTCTGATAATTGGTGTGTAGAGAGAAGAAATAACATTATTTCAATTATGCAATCAACTAAATTGTTCTGTTTAAATACAATTGTGAAAAATAATAAGTAGATCTTTTTATTTAATTTATAATTTATTATAAACTCAAGTGATATTTGTCTTTCTGTGCCTGGCTTATTTAACTCAGCATAATGTCCTCCTAAGTAAATTTTGAATGTCTCACTATAAAAAAATAATAGGTAAGTGAAATAATAGATATGTTAGTTTCATTTAATCATGCCACATTGTATACATATACCAAAACATCACATTGCATGCTATGAATGTATACAATTATGATTTGTTCATCAAAAATATATAAATAATAAATATAAACAAGTAGAAAATAATAGGTTTTTGAGTTATTATAGGATCATATAGAGGTTCTAATTAACTTTTTAAAATTTATACATAGATAACTAGAGCTCCCCCTTCTTTTTTGGGGGGTGGGGGGTTGATTCTGTCAGTGTTTTAAAAAAATTTGAACTAGATAATATTAAAAATTAGTTCTTATTCCAGGAGATCACATTGCCTGAAAGCAATGAGTATTGTTATTAAATGTTTGATCTTTTCATATTTTGAAATATTTTAAAAATAATTTGAAGATATTTTCAAAAATATATATATTTTTATTTCTGATGAATAACTTATACAATAGCTATTTAGAAATTTTAAAGAATTTTCACATAATAAATATTTCATTTAATCCCCATAAGAATTCTCTGATATGTGAATTAACATATGTATCTCCTATACTACAGATAAATAAACAGAGATTAAATGTACATCCTAAATGGATCAAGTTAGAGATAAAATCTAAGAAAAAAATAAATAACACATATAAATTGTTGATATTAATTGTTTAGTGGCTTTTCCTGTTTTTCTTAATATGTATATGAATGGTAGAAGGCTCTTTTATTATGCAATCCTCCTAGAGAGCAATGTTCCTGTTCATCTCATTATTACATCCATATTGCTCCTAGGATAAGTCCTTTGACATAATAGATCCTAAATCCATAATTTCAGATGAAATATATCAGTATATGTTAATATTTGTGTGATAATCTTTACCTAACCTAAATTCAACATTCTGACTAACTAGGCCAAAGGAAGAATAGACTTTTAAAAACCATTAATTACTTACTGATATTCCTGAAATATTTATGACATCAAAGAAAAACGTGCATCACATGTACTCAGCATCAAACTAATACTAATTGGTTAATACTAAGGTGCTCACATGGTAGTAATACTCACTGGATGCTGGTCAGGTAGGGGGGTTGGGCGGATCTGGGCAAGAGCTGGTGAGGTGAGTAAACTCACAGCTAATGGAGATGGGGCACACTGTATGGGCGAAGGACACCCTTGTGGCCCTGGCCTGAGCGAGGCAAATGCATTTCATGAAACCAAAATGTTTGTACTCCCATAATATCTGAATAAAAAAAATAAAATGTTACTAAAAGTTAATAAAAGTCTGTAGAGTAAATCTGAATCTTACAAGGTCAAGAAAACATTAGAATATGTTTTAACAACTGATGGCAATCAATGAATAATAAAAAAGTAAGATAGTCTTAAAGGAAACACTTATTGCAAATAAAGTATACAGCACTAAAATTCAAATTACAGTCAAACTCTTTTACATTTCCTACCTCAATATCATACATTTTAAGGTAAACACATTTCACAAAAGAATTTAAATTCTCTGCTACTTTGGATTATTGGTCTTCCTATACTCTCAATGTTATAAACATTTGTATATTAAATACACCTTCATTATAACCAAAACCACAATTTATATGTAGTTAATATACACTATGTTCCATGAAATTATCTAGCAGAACTAATTTCTAGATGACCAGCTTTCGCAATTCAATTTTTGTAGCAATGTATTTTGTAAACAAATACTTTCTTCATTTAAGATACCCTAAGTAGTAAATCTGATATTGATGCAAAGAGAATAGCTAATAAATTCCCCATGCACATGCACATTATAAGAATACCATAAATGCAATATTAATGTGTCAAGTTAATTTCCTCCCTCACCTCTGGCTAATTAGCAAAAATCAAATTTTATGCTAATCTGCCTGAAGTGATAGCATATAATTTGGAAATTTCAAATTTCTGCTGATCATGAGAATACATATTCATATAATTGATGCAGTATGAAATTACCACAAAATCATTTTTGCACAATATTTAATAGTATTACAGCATATATATTTAAAATAGGGAATGTATAGATATCATAGATATTAATTAATTGTTCATTTCTCTATTTGCACAGGTTGTTTCTCCTCAATTTGATTAGCTAAAAATTTAGAGTACATGTATACTGTACTTGTAGATATAATATATTTAGAATTTCTGGGTAGGTTTGCAATAAATCTATTTTCCTAGTTTCTGAACAAAGAATGATACTATTAATAACATGATACTAATTTAAAAGAGTCTATTTTGAGAAAATCAATTATACAATATTGAAATCTACAATAAAATGTGCACTAGTGTTCAATTCAATTATGTTTCCTTATGCACTGAAATTGCTCAATATATGCTTGTTATTGGGTAAAGAAAACACTTGAACATAAACAAGCACATTGCAGTAAATGTCCAAATTTCGTTTGGAAAGTAACTGTGGTAGGCAGAATTTTGGTCTTCATGATTTCCACTTCTTGGGGTGGTACATGGTTATGATACATGGATAAAGTAAAGTATTTTGCAGATGTAACTAAATTTCCTAATCAGTTTATTTTAAAATAGGGAAATTATCCTGGATTATCTGGCTAGAACAATGTAACTACATGGGCCCTTAAATCTGGAAGAGGGAGACAAGAAAGGAAGCCAGAGATATACGGTGAGAGGGAGTCAATGAAATTCAAAGCAAAAGTGATAGTCATGCCAGGTGCCTTTTCCGGTTTGAAAATAGAGAATGACCATAAGAAAAAAAAAATGCTGGCAGTCTCCTTGAGCACATAGTAGCCCCAAGAAGATATTCAACAAGGAAACAGGGACCTCAGTCCTACAACCTCAAAGAAATGAATTCAGCCAACAACCAGAATGAGACTGAAAGTGGATTAATCCCGAGATGCTGAGGATTAAGAGTTAAGCCATTTTGATACCTTGCCTCTGTTTTTGTGAGACCCTGAGCAGAAAGAATCCAGCCACGTGGTGCCAAACTTCTGACCTACAAAACTGTGAGATAATAAATGTGTGTGTTTTTTTTAAGCTGCTAAATGTGTAGCATTTTGTTACACATCAAGAGAAGACTAATAAAGTAACACATTTATTATCTCCAAATTAGAATCCCCATCTTTATAAGCTCTTTTTATAGGTCTGCTTGAGTGAAGAGAATGGATTTTTTTTTTTTTACTCATAAGAATCTTGAGATAGGTGCACAGAAGTATCATATTCCATAAAGGATAACTTTCTGTGGATTATAGCTTTATGATCATAAAATATCATGTCAAAGTAGCAAATTTAAATCTTCATAACTGAATACTATTTAATCGTTATTTGTAACTGCTTAAAATCTATTATTCACTAATTATTTTTTGAAAACTTTTGAATTATTATCTTTAGGAACTCTGAAGATGTTTTGCCATTATTATGTTAAATCATAGTAGGAATTTGTGTTCGTGTGTCTGTGTGTGTAGATATTTATGTAACTCTCTGAACATATATGATACAGCTTGAAATTCTCTGTATTTCTGATTTAGAAAATTAAACTAATTGAATACTAGGCTATGCTTTTCAAAAATATTACCTGTTATATAAGGGTTTAGAGATATTGCAGAATTCTGGTATACCATGCTATTTTTGGTTCTAAAGTACTTACAATTAAACATATTGACATCAATTATTTGGTTATTTAATTAATGCAAAAGCACACATAATTAGTCTATAAAATATAAAGACCAGGCCCGGCATGATGACTCATGCCTGTAATCCTAACACTTTGGGAGGCCAAGGCAGGAGGATTGCTTGAGGCTAGAATTTCGAGACCAGTCTGGGCAATATGGCAAGACTCCATCTCTACAAAAAATACAAAAAAGTTAGAAAAGTGTGGTGGTGCCCACCTGTGGTCCCAGCTAATCAAGAAGCTGAGGCAGGAGGCTGGCTTGAGCACAGGAGTTTGAGGTTGCAGTGAGCTATGATGATACAATTGCACTCTATTCCAAGCAACAGAGAGAGAATAGGTCTCAAAAAAAAAAAAAGTGTAAAATAAATCAAAAGATCATGTCTACAAGAGTACAGCAAAGACAATACTGTTGTATTATAAAGCAGCCGTTGCCATAACAATAATTCCTCTGGTTCAAACACTTTCTGAACAAGAAGAATGTTAAGATGATAGTATTAAAAATGATACAAGTGACTGTATCAAATTATTCTTCTTTGTATGACACAACTAAAGAACATGAAGATAAATTGAGAAATAGATGTTATAGCTGCAAACATGAGAAGAAAAATATTATTTTAAAAGTTCTCTTTAATCAACCATGATAGGAGATTATTAGAAGATGAAAAGTTTAAGCCAAGGATTGGGAATAAGTTTATCAACCTTACAAATAGTTTAGAATCAGAATTATAAGAGGAAATATTTGTATTTCACATTTAAGATTATATGTAGAAATATAACATTTATTTTTTATTCAAATATGCCCATTTTATTTGTGAGGATTATTAAAATACTGTTATCTTAATGTTGTATAATTTATAATTTATACTTTTTAATATATGTAGTGAACATCTAATTCAGTACTTTATATTTCTGCAGAAATTTCTTTGAAATGCATAGTTTTGTTCCAATGCTTATTTCTATTGATTTTTTTAAGCTTTATAAAATACAAACACTTCTAAAAGTAAAATACTGGTATTGATACAAATAGTGTCATTTACCTCTGGTTTGTTTTACTTTCATTCTTTAAAACCTAAAGAGACGACTTCACAAACTAGGTAGGCAACAGATATAAAACATAAGAGAAAAATGCTCTATACAAGATTTTTATTTTTTTTATGCAAAAGAGACAAAATATATCTTCAAGCCAAATTCATTGACCTACAACTTTGTGACATCTGTAACTATTTTCTATTGGCTTTCATATTTTTTCTAATTTTTCTGGAAAATGTTTCCTTGTCAGCATCCTCTATATCCTTCTTTTTAGTTCCATAATCATTTTCTCTAATTTTTGAAAAATCTTGAATTAAACTGTGCCGTGAAGGATACTGAGATTAATACTAGGCTCCCAGAAAAAGCATTCTTTCATTTTAGTGCTGTCATCTATTTGTGATGTTTGCCCAGGGCAGAGACAAGGGAGTGGCAACATACACCCATTTGCCATCCCAGGCCTAAGCAATACATGCATCAAATTACCCTTAGAGTTGATTTTTTTAATTACTGGTCTTTATTCAAATTCATCATATTTTCTTTTTTCCAAAGAAAATGTATATAGGCAAATGCTTATGTGGCATTAAGGATAAGTTTAGGTAGATACTCTTTTTTTTCCTACTAAGATTTGGAAAAGATTCATAGAAATCTTTCAAGGAAAGATTTTAGGCTTTTGAAAGTCTTTAAAAAAACAGAATCAAGAAGAAAGATAACTAGTAATGTTCCTGTATTTAGTGACTCTGAGTTTCAGTCATAATTTTTTTCAAGAACACGATTCTAATGCTTTGTTTTCTACTACTTTAATTATGATATAAAAAGAATAAGGAAGCCATTACTGTGTGATGTTTAACTGTCATATGATAAAAATCATCATAACAGAATATAGGACATAAGATAGACAAGAAATACTGATTTTACCTGATATTAAAAGTGACCCCAACTAGACTGTAGCATCCCAAAGCACATTGAATTTGGACAGCTATTTGTTCCTCCTTCCTCCCCGCAACTGCAAAAAGTATGTTATAGTCAATGACTAGAGTATAATAATAACAAATTGATATTTAATTGAAAGGATGTCACAAGTGGTCTGTAGGAATGAAATTAGTACCTTATTATTTTTAGGAGAAAATAGCTGGGAGATACACTACAGAGAAGTGGAAGAAAAATATAGGTGAATATGAAAAACAAGTGGGCATTAAGTAGAGGCACCGTATAAAGGCAGGGTATTTCCCTAAAGACCCAGTGTCCATGCATTTCTGCCTGGCAATAATTAATTAATGTCCTGATTCTTTCCAAATACATCTGTTTTAAACCTCATTTTGTCAGGCTACTATCCCTCAATGTTTATTTTAATAAACACATATATAATAAGGTATTTTAGTATTTAAATGTTATGGTAATACTTCATCATTTTAAGAGAAGTCTCTTATAGGTGAATTTTGGACTCTTAGGATGGTCATATTGTCAAGTGTTGGCATCAAAAGAAGAAAGGAAATACATTAAATCAAAAAATATCCACAATGTTATTAAGCATCTGAAAAATACTTTAAAAATATATACTATTACACATGAAAACTAAATGAAATGTGTAATCCGAAATTGGAATTTGGATCAAAACGAAGGAAAACAAAGCACAGCAAAATAAAATAACACTTATTCCAAACACAATTTGAGACCATTGTAAAAACATGTACATGAAGTGTATTTTAGAAATAACACTACAGCAATGATAAATATCTTGAGTGTTATTATAATTTATTGTTATATAGGTAGATGTCCTTGTTCTTTGATGTTGAAGAATTTAGGAGTGAAATATCATAATGTCTCAAGTATTTGTCAAATGGTCCTGCCTAGACACACATACAGATTATACACAAACATAGACATAAAGTAAATGTAGTAAAATTTTACCGATTGCAGAATCTAGGTTAAGGTATGTGAGTGCCCATTGTATTACTCATGTCACTTTTTTTTGATTTCAAAATTTTTCAAAATGAAAAGTTGGGAAAAGTAACAAAACACATATTAGGTAAATTCCCTGCCAATAGCATTGTAAATAATTCTGAACTTTTCAAATACTATAAGATTGAAAATAGATTGAACGGAAAAAGGAAAAAGATAAGGAGAAAAGGAGAAAGGAAAAAGATAATGCATTTTTCAAAAAGACTTGGTGGATTACATTAAGTGTGGTCTCAAGGTTAGAAGTCATAACATATCTAATGTGACTTTCTACCATAAAGCCCTTATTTAATTTTCCCAAGGTTATGTATCGCAATCCCAAATTATGATGCAATTTTAGAATAATTTTTCATAGGTGCAGTTATTATTTTACTACTCTATATTTTCACATAACTACTAAAATTGTTTTGGTATCAATATCAGGTAAGATGAAATAATCCTCAACATACAAAATAATGATAGAAACTTCTAGTGAGTATTTTCTTTAATTAAAAATACAGTAGGCCAGGCATGGTGGCTCATGTCTGTAATCCTAGCACTCTGGGAGGCCGAGGCGAGAGGATGGCTTAGGCCCAGAAGTTTGAGGTGCTGTGAGCTAGGCTGACGCCATGGTCCTCTAGCCCGGGCAGCAGAGCAAACCTTTGTCTCAAACTAAAACAAAACAAAACAAAAACAGTAAAATAAACAATAAGTATCCTTAACTATAATGAGTTCTTACCCAGGCATCATGCAAATATTTTAACAGTATCGTTCAGGTGATGATGCATTTCTCAAAGAACAAAAACATTAAATGGCATCAATAAGATTTATTTCATTAAATTTATCTCATTAGGTAAATAAAATTATTCAATAATAATTATATATAAATGTATAAGTTGGTGGGTTCAATTCTCTTTATATATATTAGTATATGTGCACATGTGAATACAAATATATACAGAAATATTTAAATTTTCATTTCATTTAATTTCTTCTCCTTTTCATATTTCCTTGAGGTCAGGCTATGAATTGGCTTCCTTTACTAATTTTATTTTCTCATTTCTTTCTCTTTTAAGCTTTAAATCTCAATACTACTTTTCTGAATTAGTCTTATCTCTCCCAATCCAAATTTGCATCAGGAAATTTAATTCTGGGAAATATACATGCCTGCACGTGCACACACAAGCACCCGCGTAAGCAGTATATTTTCTACCCTGCCAGCTATAAACATTACCCAAAACATAAAAATGACCAACATCCTTCGTCCTGGCTAGTATGAATGTCTACTGTTCTTTAACAATTACAGAATTAACCTTGCTTTAATTTTCTTCCATTCTTGACAAGATTAATGAGATACAATCATAAAAATACCCTTGCTTCTTAGGTCAAAATAAAGCCTACTTCCTTAAAAACTCCCCCAAATCTCCTAACATAAGCCCAAACCCTATAAGCAGTCCTTCTACCACACTCTTATCGAGATGTCCCATGGTTATGGTGGGATGCTTCAATGAACTGCAATGAGCAATAAACAATACTTATTCAAGCACAGATGTGTTTCTGACAGTTTTGGGCTAGTGAGCATTGACAGAATATTATTTCAATGACGTTTGACTTGGGATAGCCAGAGACTCCCTAGATTTTTATGTCTTCACCAGAAATAAAATAACGTAGAAAGGGCTACAAAGAAAGGC
Source organism: Avahi laniger (assembly GCA_963575035.1). Classification (NCBI taxonomy): domain Eukaryota; kingdom Metazoa; phylum Chordata; class Mammalia; order Primates; family Indriidae; genus Avahi; species Avahi laniger. The sequence goes on from CAUYSK010118010.1 coordinate 31,582, forward strand.
ATAACACAATATATTAAAATATAATAAATGAAGACTATTTAAAGTGTAATACATGTAAATAATTTAAGATGAAGCTTGTTTTAGATTTGTTTTACTATAATTGGATCACTAAAATGTGACTCATAAGCAAAAAGTTCCATTTTTTTCATAATGATATATTACTCTTGATAGGATGAGAAACACACTAAGAAATTTTCATGAGACTCTTTCATTTCCTTTTTAGTTTTGTTTACCAAGTTGTGGATTTTAGCATTAAAATAAATTTAAGAGAAGACATCACATAAAAAACTCTGCATGAAAATACCATTTAAACTCTGTATTCAAATGGCAACTAAAGAAAATCTAACACAGCATTTAATTATTAAAATCAAATAACAAGCTCAAAGAAATTTCACAATAGAAATAGTCTGAAATTGCGATTTCTGATTGTCATAAAATATTTTAGTAAGTCTTCTGAACTTCTCTTTAGGTAAGTGTACAGTAATTTGGACATATATTCCCTTTTATGATTGAAATATGCTAAACTAATTTAAAAATTACAAAAAAACAATATGTTCATCTTTAATTGCATCTCACAGATGTTAACCCATCAGGAAAAATCTAATTAAAAAATGAACCTCATTTGATTAAGCTGGCTTTCAATTCAGTCCAAACAGAAAAAAATGGCCAGTTGTGTAGAAAAAAGGAATTTTGCTTATTTAAGGCAAGATATCTAAGTATTTTTTGCATGAAAAAATGCATCATTTTAAGAAATCTGTACTATTTGTATAAATATTATATGATTATATTTTATGCACTATGAAGATAATTATAAAGTTTAATATTTATTTTTATATATTTTTAATAACTAGAGTGGGAGTATCTTATTATCTTAAAAACTACAGTATTGTTTAACATTACCACTCAAAATCAATTTTCTCCCCCAAAATATTTGTCCATTTATAAGTTTAATACAGTTTATAAATGCTTATTTATTTGTAAGTATATTTTATAACTTGAGTGAAAATATTTTTCTATGTCCTTCAATTATTTGTATACAATGGTAAATGTAATAAATCATAAAGATTTGAAAACCAGTTTATAATATCTAGGTCTTGTTTTCTTGAAAACCACCAGCTACTGTTTCTCTTGGAAGGATGGGCAAATATGAGGCTCCAATAAACTTCATATTTTGCATGCATCAAAAGTCAAAAACAGGTTTAGCTTAGAGGAAATCAAGGTCTTGAGACAGTGTTCAATACACAAACCAATCATTTTATAAAATTTTTTGAAACTCTAATATAAAGGAAAAGACATAGCGTCAGTGAAATAGAAGACTACATGCTGAAAGAATAAAAAAACAAAAGAAATGAGAACTCAGATGACATTTAAAACATAACTTGGATTAACAGGAGTTCTATGCAACAGAAGGACTATAGAAATGTAGAAGAAAGTTGAGAAGAATTGAAAATAATGACAGAAAGTTATAGAAACCACACCAACTGGAATAGAAAACAAAGTTGAAAAACACAGCTGAAGAAAGTTCTAGATCAAAAACAAAAGCACATAAAGGAAGACGGTAAAGGTATACTGTGTTCCAAGTAAAATAGTTAAAAAAAAAAAAAAAAGAAACAACTTCCTGCAAGCATTTGAGCAGTTAAAAAGAGAGAAAAGTATAAAAATACATTTTTTAAATCTCCATACCAAATTGGGAATGTCATCAATAATTCTGCCATTAGGTTATTTAGAAACTGTGATTTGATTCCCAAACCCCAGATTACATTGAATGGAAGAGGGGAAAATCTTGGGGAGAGGATAAAACACACTAAATTCACTGCTTTGCCTAGGTAGGCAGTAGAAGGTATTTTTGTATGACTTAAGTAATTGGGAAGTAATTAAGAAATACAGATTAAATAATATATTTTGCAAAGTTGCAAGACAATTACTAGCAGGAATATCTAAAAGGCTTTAACTTTCAAAAACATTGAATAAAGTAAAATAAATAAGAAAACATTGCATAGAAAGTGAAATAGCATAAAAGCAGTCAACAAAAAGAAAATATTAAGATAATATTAAGATCAGCAAAATAAGATCAAAAATAGCAATTTTATAAATGTAAGAGTTTTATTTGCATAAAACTTACAATTGAAAATAAAGAGAACTTTATATTTTAATTCATTAGTCAAATATAAGTGAAAAAAGCACAATTTAAAAAATGTTTGACTAATTGAATTCAGTACATAAATTAAAATGGAAAATTATAATTATATAATAGATAAAATGTAAAAAATCTTATAAATCATAAAGGTAATAAACTTTAATGTACTGAATAACATCATCAACTGTATAAGAAAATGTCAATAACAAATATATGTTTAAAACATTTTCATTAGGCATTTAACAAGTTGATTAGAATCCTATAAGTAGGGACAATTTGAATAACGGAATGATGTGTGTGTGTGTGTGTGTGTGTGTGTGTGTATTTCTAATCCCTATAAGAAATGCACCTTCAAGTATTTATGGAATGCAATTAATTAATTGTTTATCCTCTAAAAAATACACAAATGTTTTCCCAAACAGAAATTTTGCAGATGACAATATTCATGAAACTACACTTTAGTAACCCAAATGTTGCAATAATAACCATTACCTCCCCCTACCTACCTAAAATTTTTTGAAACAATTATTATAGTATTATTTAAAGAAAATGGAAAATGACTTAAATTTACAACTATGTAGGTATGGCTAACACGACACAATCACGAAGAGATACAAAGCCATTGACAACATATTTCTAAAAAGTATTGCATGTCATTGGAGATGTTCACAATGTGATATTAATTGAAAATGCAATTTTTGTGTACAACATGATTTCAACTTTAGAAAGATATGTTGCGTAGCAAAAGAATAAAAGTAATATTTTATCATATTAACTTAGTGTTTATGTGTAGTGAGATTATTAATACATTTTAAAAATAGAATTTGAATTTTTAAGAAATTCTAGACTATTACTTTAGAATTTTAAAAAATTTTATTATTAATAAAATTAAACCATAGGAGATACAGAAATAAGGTACACTTACAAGAAATGGGATATCTAAATGACTGATACACATATGCACACTAATCTGCCAAGCAGCAAAGGCATGCAAATGAGCTGTAAAGATATGGATTACAGCAGCTCAGGTGGTAATCAGCCTCATGGACCTATCCAGTGTGGCCATGAGCTCTTCTAATCTTTCTCACTTTACCAGTCAAATTCTGAATTATTTTCTTGCTAACATTTCTTCTATTTGGTATATCTGTTCTTTCCAATCCCTTCTCTCTCTCTCTCCACTTTTAGATCCTAATATTTGAATTACTCATTGCAACATTACACCCTGTGGAAATGTGACTGATGATTTCTCTCCTTGTTCAATGAAGCAGTTCCCTAATATCACAATGAGCTATCCCATGATTTAAGTTAACCTTTAATTAAAAACTAATTAGGATGGTCATGACCCTCTTCTTAAACACAAATTTTGTCATTAAAAAAAAATAATTTAAGTCACAACCAGAAAAAACCTAGGCACCAGTGATTCATAGTCCAACACTCTTAAACAGAGAAAGTACCCATGTAACCACCCTCTGTCAACTTTGCTAAGTTTGAGAAATATGGGCACTACATTTATTTTTAAAGAAAAAAAATGCTGACATTTTGTAGTCAGTATAATGCCTAATTTCAAATGCCAAATCATGATACATTTGTTCCACATTTGGAGCAAGTTTTTTGCAAAAATACTACATACTACCACTAACTCATGGATATTTGAGCCTGAAAATATGTTACTATAAAAATGCAGATGAATAGAATAATTGCATCTACTGCTGTAAGCTTTGAAAATATTTCTCTAATTTATCTTACAGGGCATTAAAAGGAATGATAATGTACATAAAACTGGCAACACTCAACTGGAACTTCATAATGATATGGCATAAAGCGAATTCTAAAAATCAAAAAGGACGAGCAAAGAATAATTTCATTGTCATGTTTTAGCTCTCAAAAATAATATTTAATGCATGTATTTTTAAATGAATTTTTAATGTTTTCCCCAAAAAATCTAGATGCAAAGAAAAGTATACAAACACTCCCTTGAAGATTGAATAATCTCAATGGATACTTAAAATGTTCTCTTTAGATAATTTGGGTAGCCACATAAAGAAGGAACATTACTATGTCTTTCCAATGAAAATAAAAAATCTGACACTTCTTAGAAATCCCAAGTAATTAAGTGTATAGTCCATTGTGGCATCATTAATAACCCTGGTTTCTAAGCAAAGTATCTCAAAATCTCAGCCTCTGGGTCAAATATAAAATGAAGGAAGCCAAAAGGTCCATACCGAGCACGCAACAGGTGATGTGGCTATTACCGCATTGAAACAGCAACAGAACAAAACACTCAACCCATGTAGATAGATTCCCTGGATTTTCACAGAGTTGTTTAAAAAGAGTATCTTGTTAAAGCAGTTAAGCAAACATAGTTATTAAAATGTATGAACCTAAAAAGTTCTCATTATAGTAGTGTCATCAACTTTCAAATTGAAAGTTCTCCAAGATTGTGCCCTAAAAGACAATTATTGAATTTGTTTTGTTCAAAAATTTTACTATTTTACTTTAAAAAACAGCATTTGTTTTAAACAAAGATCCAGCAGACTTATTTTTTGGGTATGTAAAATGTTTAATTTAATTCCAAATTATATGCTGGACAGGAGAAACTGGACTTAAAAGATACTGGTGGAACAACAGTTTCAAATGATACGTTGAAATTTAGTAATTTACATTATATCATGTAATAAATCAACTCATAAATAAAGAATAATGATATTCTTTTAAAAATAAAAGCATTAAGTGTTTTGTTGTCTACTTATTCATGAAAAATTTGAGTGAAAGCTTTGTTTCTTTAAAAAATGTACAGGGCACATTGAACAAGACACTGTTCAGACTACATCTGGAAGGGGTATTAACATACTCAATATCATTGGGTAGCCACACAATGAGAATAATCAAAGCAACAGTTCTGAAAATCATGTCAAGTGAGATAGCAGCTATAAAATAAATTAATGTTTATTGAGAACTTGGTAGGTACAATGCATCATGCTTGGTGACTTTATTTAAGAACTCTCTCTGGCAGGAGTTCAGGTTGTCTCAGGAGGCTTTCCTTAGATATCCCAGATATAGCAATTGTTAATCTGTACTATAAAAATTTGGTATTTATTTGTTCACAGTAGACTTCATGTTTCTAGAAGGCAAGCACAAATGTGTCTCTCTTTTAATTCTTCACAGTATCTAGAAAGATATTTGGCATGCTACAGAGATTAAGAAACGATTTTTTTAAATAGAAGAATTGTGCTTAGGACCTAGTCCTTTCACTAAGCTTAATTAGTGTGGAGACAAAAGATCAGAAGGAAGAAAATACACAGTGTTTGGGTGCATGTAAAGTTTTCTTCAAATATTTGAAAGAGTTGTTTTGTGGTAGAATTTATGAACATTTTTTCTATTTTATTTCTAGGTAGTCTTAATAAGACAAATCTTTGGTTAGGAAGAGATTAACAGGTAGAGAGCTCTTTTTCTTATGAAGCATTACTTAATATCTTAAAAGTAGTTGTCAGGAAGAATATAGAACAGATTAGGTACCAAAAAAGTCCTATCCTAATTTAATCTGGAGAAATTTAAACTCTGCTTTCATGTAAATTTGGAAATGTTATGAGTTTTTGCCACATGTGGACTGAACCAGGAACTTCTAAGCACATTAAAATTACTAGTTAGAAAAGAAATTTATCTACTCATTTTTAAAGATCCTGAAATGGACACATTTTCCCCTTTTCAAGTCTGCATCTGAACTGATTTTAGAACTGCAGATCATCTATTAATATCAGGTACCTAATTAACTTGTGTTTCTTATTTATGCATTTTCAGCTTCTACTTTTTTACTTATCTATTTTTATGTGTAATCATATTTGCAAAGAAAATAGTATTAGGTTATTAAATATGAAATGTCCAATTTCCTTAAGTATTAAGTTTGACAGTTGGTATCTCTGACATTTGACTTGGATACTTCTTGTTAATGTTTATTGTGAAGGTACATCCTCAGTCTTTCAAATGCATGATTTGGTTTGTGATTATCTCTCAAATTTTTTAGAGCAATTTTTGTGAAACCATGGATAAGTCAAAAATTTATGCTATTTTGGAATATGAGTTCCATCATGAACCAATATAGTGTAGACAGCTCAAAATATCAATGAAGTATCTGGGAAGGATGTGGCAATTGAACACACAGTAAGTCGATGGTTTGACAAGTTCCATTCTGGTGAATATAATCTTGAAAATGAGTCACGTGGGACACTTGAGACCGAGGTGGATAACGATGTCCTGAAAGCTGTAGTGGAAGCAAATTCATCTCAACCCACACATGAATTAGCAGCAAGGTTTGATGTTACTATTCCAACAATATTGGACCATTTGAAACAACTGGGCAAGGTAAAGAAGCTGGATAGATGAGTACCATATGAATTAAACAAGCGTCAGAAGAGAAATCGTCTTGAAACTTGCGTTTCTTTGCTGTTATGACATAAAGGTGAAGCAATCACAAGCATTTGACACAATGGTTGGACAAAGATAAAGTGCCAAAACACATTCCAAAACCAAATATTCATCAAAAAAGATACTGGTGTCTGTTTGGTGGTCCAGCTCTGGTATTATCCACTACAGCTTCATGAAACCTGGTCAAACAATTGCAACAGATGTCTATTGCAACCAGTTGGATGCAATGATGAGGATGCCTGTGATTAAGCAGCAGTGATTGGTCAATAGAGATAGTCCAATCCTCTTGCAAGACAATGCTTGACCGCATGTTGCACCATCAATGCTGCTCAAACTATGGCAGCTGGACTTGGAAACTCTCTGTCATCCACCATATTCACCAGACCTTGCAACAACTGACTACCACATCTTCCAGGCTTTGGACCACTTTTTGCAAAGAAAAATATTCTATTCTCAACAAGCTGTGGAAAATGCCTTTCATGATTTCATGGCCACTTGCTCTCCAGGCTTCTTTGGTGCTGGCATAAACAAGCTACCATAAGATGACAAAATTGTGTCAATAGTTTAGGCATATATTTTGATTAATTGTACTGCTTCTTGTTTAAGATATAATAAACTAGACTTTTGATTTGAATTTGGGCATTTCATATTAAATGACCTAATAATTAAATGCCAAAAGGAGATAATATATTAAGTTGTAGTTATGTATTTATGGAAAATATTTATTCATAGGATAATGTTCTTAAGAACATGGATTTTAGAGTCAGCCATTCTTGGGTTTTGCTCCTAGTCCCATGATTATTAATAAAGTTTTGCTTTGGGCAATTTTTATGTATTTGATCCTTGGTGGATGCTTTTACATTTTCATAAACTGAAAATAATAATATATCATATCCCAATGTGTTTTTGTATAACCGTATCAACTAAAATTCAAAAATAATTTTAAAAGTATGCATGTAAAATATCCAGTCAAGTCCCTAATGTGGCAGCTCAATAAATGTCAAATATTATTATTACTGTAATTAGTATTGGGAAACTAAAAATACAAATGAACAATGGCCATACCATAAATAACAACAGAATTCTGACCACAATCTCTACAGCAATCAGTCCAGAAAGCTACACCTCGACTTCTGTAGAAATCAGCTGAGAATGGTCAGGACTTGGTCAGTAACTGCAAATTTCCCTATTTTGCCCCCTGTTTCCCAGAACTAAACAAATATTCTTCCCAAAGAATTCACAGTTTCTTGGCTATTTATTCATAATTTTACACTAGATTTTTCTTATTGGTTCCTATTTTTTGGCATTGTTGGTGAAATCAGACCGTTACTTTCTTACTTTCAATGTTCTTTATGGTTTTTTTGTTCTGCTAGCTAAAAATGTTGTTTCTCATAGGAAAATTCCAAGGTATAATACAAGTAGAGGCCCCATATACATGCTTTCTGACTGGGTTTGCTGACTGGTAAGTTTGAGGTTTTTACTGGACCAGTGTCCGTTCAGGTAAACTTTGCTGTGGGTTACCCATAACCCAATGAAATTCTCCGCTGTCTCAATTTTTTTTTCTTTGTCCTGAAAGCTAGGCTTTGAGACTTGGAGAGCATAACTTTCATTTATCAACTTCTGGGAAGCACAGATTTTGAGTCTGCACTTGAAAGTAGCCAAATGTCGAGGTTACTGGACCACGACACAAAGGGCACAAGCATCAATTTCAACCAACCATCACCAGTTTCATAGTCTAAATCTAAATCCTCTTCTCCTCCATAGACAAAGTCTAAATATCCTTCTCCTCCAGAATGAACTTCTCAGTCTCATATGTACTCTCATTATAATCCTTATCTATGTGACACTTGGCTAAACATCATAAGTTCACCAAAGATAATTCAAGACTTTAGTGGCCACTCTGAGGAAACATTTGACTTAAACGAATATGTTCATTTACAGTCACCTTAAAAAGGTAATAAAAATTATCAAGTCAAATGAGAAATATTTTTATTGTTATGCAAAAACTTCCATGAAACGCTGATTAAAAATTTTTCTTCACTGAAATGCTCTTTAGCCAATGGTAATGAACATTTTGACAACCCTAAGTAATAACAAACTATAATAATTTTTCTAGTAAATTCTCCCCCTCTCTCTTCTCCCATTGCTTCCCTTTATATAGCTCTCCACACTCCTATTATCCTTGTAATCTCTTTCCTCAACTCTGTCAACTCCTTTTTTCTTTTCCCTCTTCTAGACCTCCTATCTTTTCCTAGAAGCTTTCCTAAGACCTCAAGAAACCAGTTGTTTCTAAAGATCCATCCCTTCCATGAGCCAGGTATTCAGGTAACTTCAGAATTTAAACTGTGGACCCAAAGTGGAAGAACTATAATTAAGAATTTCCCTAAGCCCAGACAAGAACAGTGGCTATCATAAAAGAAAATATTATTAATATTTGTTTGGGTACATATGACCCAAGGTTTCCTGACCTACACCAAATTGCACACATTTAAAAAAATTCCAAATGGTAGATCCTGTATTGCAAATCCAAATGAACTTACCAGGAAAGTGACCTACAGAATTCTTCTCTCCTTAATAAGCCTGTGAGTCAAAACATTTAAAAAAGACCCCACAAGTAAGGCAAAGTCCACTAAAAGCCATTCCTGAAAAATTTATAACAAAAGGCAAGTGAATTCAAATTTGATCTCACGAAGAGAAAAATAGGAAATTACTGGAGATTTACAGGATAGACTTAAAATTGTTTTCCAGTGGCATATGGGATTAAGAAGGCACCAATATAACAGCGGCCTTTTATCTTACTTTGTTAATGGACTTAAACCTGAAAACAGAGACTTCATTAGAAAACAGAAATGAAAACGGGAAATGCCCCTTTACCTAAGCTACCACCTGGCAAAATACTTTGAAAGGGCTCTAGAACAAAACCAGGGCAACACCAAAAATAAACTTATGGTCCTGCTCCCAACACACTCCCTATTAATTTGGACACCTATAGATAATGTAAACAGAAGGAACACTAGAATATGATTCTCCCAGATTACAAAAGAAAAATCAAAATTTAAAAAAAGCTCAATTCAGGTCAATGAGTATGTTTTCAGGAAGGAAAGCATATGCAATACTCTATCTTAATCTTAATATGATCAACCTCATTGATTTCTGGTAGACATGGGCACTACTCTATATGAGCCATGTTAAAATCAGCCATCTTTGCTTAATTTCTTCCTAGAAATAAAGCTGCCATACAGTGGATAAGTATTACAAATAACTTACAGGTTTTCCTTATTTCCTACCTTAACTGTAATCTTTAGACCCATAACAGAAAAACATTCTTCCTATGTGTTATCATTCCTATAAATTGAACAGGGAAAGCATTACATTGCAAATTCAATTGTAATATTAAATGTATACTGTATGGAATATTTCTTGAGGTTCCAGAGGAAATATCTAGGAACAATTGAGTCATGTGTACTATATATGTATCTTTATTTTTTCCATTATATTTGATGCATACTCCAGATACGGATTTTGACACCATAACTGCCACTTTTTACAGGTTAAACATTCTACTGACATAGGAAAAATAATTGTAGAAGAACCCACTATAATTCAGATACCTAAATAATTAACTAATAATTATTTAATTATGTATTAGATAGTATAATATTGAATTATCTAATTCCTACTTTGATTTTCGTCTGCTTTTCATCTGCAAAAATTTTGTCTTCTTATTTTCCATAGACCAAGGGTTGCCATCAACCCCTAATGGCCCTTTTTCTTTTTTCTTTCTTCTTTATAGCGATTGTTAGGACAGACGTATTCATTCTAATGCTATTCTTAGACTATCACAAATAGTAGAAACCACCCTCAGTCATGCTGACTGCTTGATATGCCATCCATCACTTGACCTCCAGGAAAAACAAAACAAAATAAACAAAAAACATCTCTCTGAAAAATCCCATTCTCATCAAATGAGACCATAGGAAATTATATCTCCTTGACCTTACCTCTACAAATTAGATTGAAAAAAATCAAAATGTGACTTTGCTAGGACACTTTCTCCCAGAAAAAAAGAACTAATATCATAATCTATTAATCAGATCCTAGTTAATTTTAAATTTGAATCTGACAAACTTCCTAGGCTTAGGCCAAATACTTGCCAACTGGTAGACACTAACAGATTCAAACATGTAACCCAGGTAATATAAGCATTTGGTTGCAACCTCATGCTGTGAACAACTCTCCCTTTTCTGGTCTCTTTCCAGTGTTTGCCTGCCCTACACTCTGTCGTTTGTAACAAGATTGTGTTTGCTTCAGAATAAGACCTCCTGCATTTTAGCAATAGTTTTCTGAGACCTGACTGCACACAGAAGCCCTAATTCTACAAATCCACAGGGCTGAAATTGGTGTCACAGAAATGAGCCCAAAACAAGGCCACTCTTAATCATGCTCTACTTGGAAGAAGAATTAACTCATTTATGCAAACAATCAAAGTAGTACTCCCGATGGTGAGAATCACACAAATAGAAAAATCTGTAAGAAATGCAACACTAACTTTTGCAGAAGTTATTAACAATACCATCTTTGCCCAATATGTAATATAATTCACTCTTAACTCATTGGAATGAGTAGAGATGTACAATCAATCATATTGCTCTAGATTTCTTGTTGGCTAGTTGTGGTGGCATTTGTGCCATTGCTACTGAGTCTTGCTGCATATGGGTAAATGAAACAGGCAAGATACATCATCTTAAGGAAAAAATTGTCACTCTAGCTTTGAAACTCACAGCCTATGGGATTAGCCCTCTCAGCCTACATTGAGTAATTGGAGTTCCTGATTCCAAAGCATTTTACAGGGATGATTAATTGTTCTTGTTTTTGACAAAATGATCATAATGTTGCTCCAGTGCATTCTATCCAGAATCCTATATGCTTCTTTGCAATTGCTGTCTTGTAAACTCATTGTGATGAGGATGCAAAAAGTTGGTCAAGAAATTCTCATGATACATTTGACTATGGAGACAACTAAACACCTAGGAGGAATAATCTGGATCTCTGGACTTCCTTAACTTGGTCAACTTATCACAAGTGAGACAATGGCTAAAAGGTAGAGGGGGGAATGAGATATTGAATAAATAAATAATAGCCAACCATGTGTGAAAACAGAATCTGATCCATAACTTCTGCAGCAAAGAGTCCAGGTAAACAAGCCATAATCTCTGCAACAATCAACCTAAAATGGTCAGCACATGGTCAATGACAGTCAGCTTCCCTATTTTTTGCCCATATTTCCAACTCAGGACCAATCAGAAAAAGCAAACATGCTCCCCAAACAAACCACATACGATGCACTGCTTCTAGTTAATCTGCCTCCAGATTCCCCCTGCCAACAGTCTTCAACCAGAACATACCTGAGCTCTTGCCTTTGTTTTCACTTTAAGTTTTCCCACTCCTTTCTTTACCTGCCTTTTTGTCTCTGTCAAACACAAATGAAGGCATCTGAACCAAAAGCTATAACAAAAGCTGAGGAAATAGCCTTTATCTGCTAATATTTGGGTAGTTTTCACTGATATCAAAAATGATTTTGTATTATGGAAGTAAAATGTAGAAATTTAAGTGTTCAGGAAGTGTGCTTATATAAATATTTAATTTCTAATTTATTATAAAGACCATTAAATGAGAACACCTGTCTGTTGTTTGAATCTCCAATCAAGCAAAATGATTTCAACACCATTGTACTGATTCACAACATAATGAGGAAACATGAAAGAATAAAGTAGATAGAGAAGGAGATCAAAGGATAGATCTATGCTAAACAAAGGCAGGAGGAAAAGTACTTGGAAAGATACTGGAGAAGCACGCAATTTAACAGAGGAACACGAAGAGCCCTCTTTCATAGATCCTTTATTTTAACTGCCCTAGGAATTAACCAATCACATGATTGCATCAAAAACTCATACTTTAAAACTTCAATGAATTAAATAATTAAAAATTTTAAAATATTTAATTATATTATGTTAGTGTCTTGTTGTCATAGCTTATAATATTCTCTACCTTTGTACCATTCTAATGTATTAAACACATTTTTAATTCAGTATAATACTTTTTAAACTACTTTTCCCTAGAACTTTGTTTTTAAAAATTATAAACAGCTACATCTAAGAAATGAATATTTAAAAATAATTTTCTTCCCCTATGAAAATTAAAAATCCACTTTAATTATTTTGCTAACAAACTGGCCTCTTTTGGTCAACATATCCTTAGCAATCTGCCAAAGAGAATCCATTGCCCTTTTAATATTTGTACTGTAGACATATTCAATGTGTCTTCAATATAAAATAGAAAATTATGCCAACAAGTCTCATTGGTGTCAAAGAAAAGAATATTTGAATCTTATTTTTCCATATGGATAATATTCCTTTAATACATAAAAGGCCAAAATGTTTATATGAGACAGAAAAGAAAAATTAGGGTTAATACAATTTTGTTAATATAACAATTATGGCCTTACGGCCTTTTTTCTTTGAACTGTCAAACTATTGACAGAACACACTGAAAATAGAATTAACAGTTTATTTAAAGGAAAAGAACACCTATTACATCATAGGAAAATATTAATTGTTTTACCAGAAAAGAAAATGCATAAAGTAGTAAATATAAAACTATAGAAACCATTTTGTTGTCTTTAATTATTAATTTTAAAATATATAAGAAATATTTTACATTAATGTGCTTATGTCATTTACATGATTTTAGAGGCTGATTTAGTACACATATTTCTTTGATGAATCAGAAGTGTCTATGTATTAGCTTCTCTCAGATAAAGTACAAACAGGACACATAGTTTTCAAGCCAAATGCATGAAAGAAGAAAATGTAAACTTACTGTTAATCTTTTCAATAAAAGCCAAACACTGGGCAATTGTAACAGACTTTTATTTAAGAAAATTAATCTTGCTGACTGCTGCCCCAGTGTGGTGCAATATTAAATATCAGAGACTTGAATATTAAAAGAAAAATATCTAACACTTTTCCCTGGTATGGTCTCTTCTGATAGTTTAAGAAATGAAAAGTAAGCTGAGACGTGGGGTTTTAAAGCTCTTTGAGCAATTTGCATCTTGTTTATCTTTTCACACCATTAAAATGCTTTCATATCATGTGAAAGAATGTCTTACCTGTTTTAACAAAACTGGTTAAAAAAGCACAAATAGCTTTACTTACCTGAGATGCAAATATTAGCAAAAGATTTAATGAGGACATCATTATAGGACATAAAATGTCAATACAGATTTTTTTGAAAGACATAAGATTTGAAGTTATTTGTGAAACATATACGTGTAGATTTTATAAATTTATAAATCACCAGGATGAATTTTCATGTCTTTTAATATGTTATTTCGTAATTAGTTCAGCTACACTTAGGAAACAAAAAAGGGCTTGAAAGACTGCAAAAACACAAAAACATGAAAAGGTAAAATAATATATACATAGGCATTTTGTGTATTAGTATAGATTACAGATATTATTCATAATCTATTAAGTTATTCCCTTTCAACTGTACTTCAAACCAGGCAATTGATCAGGTGTTCATTATATATAATTTTAGTTTTATTGCAACCTTTGTATTCCTCACTGAGTTTTGTCCTTCTGCCAATAATTACGTTAATACATCTGACACTGAGAGCTCAATTTCTGTATATTTATTTAACTATTTGTTTTTAGAAGGTCAAGCAAAGGATTCCCAATCCCATACCCTATACTCTTCAATCAAAGCAAATAATTGAATTAGCATGATTCATCTTAAAGACATTTTAAGGTGGTCTGAGAATTTTATGGGAAAATATTTTTAGAATCACGCTAGTAACAGTTGTTTGTATGGGCTATTCCTTGACCCCCAGGAACCCATATTGTCAGTTGGGTGGTGCTTGGTTTTTCAATGCTTTTTTTTTTCTTTTTAATTTAGATCTTATGCTATATAAAATATATATATACACATACATACATACACATATTTACATATATGCATATATTTGCATATTTGTTTATACACATATATAACTGTATGTGTTATATGTGCCTATGTAAACATATATATATATTATAAATGTTTATATGCATGTATAATCTGAATGTACAAAAAGTATGGAAGCATTTACTTTCTACAAGATTAGTAATTTTCTCAATATGTAATATTAAGATTGGAAGAATCAGCAATAAAATTATTCTGCTTGATTCTACATCCTTCATTATAGGAAAAGCCAGAAAATATACTGATTTATTTATTTAAAATGTATACTAAAGTATGTTTATTACACCTGAGTTACTCATCTTAAGTACGTTATAAAATAAGATAAAATCAGAAAATTAATAGTATCTAAAATGTGTATATCTTCTTTCAATTTTTCAAAGCAGATTTAGCAAAAGTGTATTTTATGTTCTTCATAACATTACTATGAGAAAAAGACTACTAGAAAGTATTTTTATTCTGACTTATAGGAAAGAAAATCTGAGGTTCAAAATGTTTGAATGACTTGACCAAGATCACATTACTAGCAATGTACGAAATACAACTAAAACCTAAGTTTTATTCCTTCTACTGCACTCTACTTTGCATTATAAATTTCTACCCTTTATCACAGAAAGAAAATAAATATAAAAGAAAAGCAATAATAAGTATTCAATGCTTAAAGGAAAATAAATAACAGGGCTTTCTATAATATTTTCAATCAGGATCTCATGCTTTATGCCATGTCAAAAAAGGAGCATATGTGTTTTTTGAATGTTATGTTTTGTGTCTACACTTTTTCATCTAGGTTTTCATCATTCTAGATAAATATGGTATTTATTATGGAAGCTGTAGAGCAATAAAATAGAACTATCATTGTTTTTAGGTTTATGTTAATTTCATATGTATGTCTATTTTCTTAAATACATATCACTCCATCATCCATCAGCATATCAAAAAAATTTCTCAGTCATTATTCTAAAAGATCTTGGTTTTAACATGTAATGAATCTAGCTTTATTAGAATATAGGAATACAAATATAGAATATGGTTTTAAGTATGTACTGTTCAGTCTTCTTCCATCCTTGGCACACAAGAATTTCTATAATTGTTATGCTTAAATGTGGGTATAAAACAGGGTTAGTAGGAGGAATTAGTTGGGCATGTTGCCAGTGTCACTAATAAAACTTGGCTTGGCCAGCAACTGGTTACCATACACCCACAACAGATAATGTTGAAAGAGGAAAGAAAGAAAACAGAATGGAAGAAGAAAGAAGTGAATATACCATCTTACTTCTACAGATATTTTTCCTCTTTTATCATAAGTAATGAATTTTAAAAACTATTAATATTATAGTTTGTTTTAAGAAGACATTGACTCAAACAGATGTGCAAACTCTGAAGTTGAAACAATGTTTGAAAGCAAATATAAAGCATTATCCTTTTGCTATAGAGAGTAATAATATATCCTCACCTAGTATGTTTAAGGAACCCATTCTATTACATGAAGTATCACAAGAATGGAAAAACAAACACCACATGTACTCACCATAAATTGGTACTAATTGATCAACACTCATGTGCACATATGGTAGTAACATTCATCGGGTGTTGAGCAGGTGGGAGCGGGGAGGAGGGCATGGATATATTCCCACCTATTGGGTGTGGTGCCCACTGTCTGGGGATGGGGAAGCTTGTAGCTCTGACTCAGGCGGGGCAAAGGCAATATATGTAATGTAAACATTTGTATCCC
>CAUYSK010118011.1:0-20663 GCA_963575035.1 Avahi laniger
ACAACTAAAAACACATAGAAAAAATTAGCCGGGCGTGGTGGCGCATGCCTGCAGTCCCAGCTACTCGGGAGGCTGAGGCAGAAGGATTGCTTGAGCCCAGGAGTTTGAGGTTGCTGTGAGCTAGTGACGCCACGGCACTCATTCTAGCCAGGGCAACAAAGTGAGACCCTGTCTCAAAAAAAAAAAACAAACAAAAAAAAGTTTGTCTACCATGATAATTTGGTATAGTTATAAATCCTGGTTTGGACAAAAACAAGTCAATGTCTGTCATATGGCTAGTATCCAATAATACCCTAAACAGCTTGGGACCTAGAAGGTGAAGGGATTATCTCGGCTACTTAATCAAAGGATATTTACAAAATACTATCAGAAACCTATCACGTTCCACAAAATGCTGTTATTTCTATTAACCTGATACCTTTTACTCGAACACCTCAAGTCAAATCCAACACTGTAAATCAGTTTTCCCTTCTCACTTTCCTCTGGCACACCTACTCTCAGGTACCTGGGTTTGAAAATTTGGAAGTGTCCTGGCATCCCTCTACCTCATCCATGGCTATTCAGTTATCAAGTCCTGTCCATTTGCCCATTAAAAATGTCTTTCAGGCTGGGAGTAGTGGCTCGTGGCCATAATCTCGCATTTTGGGAGGCCTGGAGTTGACGACCAGCCTAGGCAACACAGTGAGACCCTGTCTCTACAAAAAACAGGAAAAATTAACCAAGTGTGGTGGCACATTTGCAGTCATAGCTATTGAGGCAGGAGGATCCCTTGAGCCCAAGAGTTTGAGGTTGCAGTGAGCTATGATGACATCACTGCACTCTAACCCCCGCAACAGAGCAAGACCCTGTCTCCAAAAAAAAGCTTTGAATAATCCATATTTTCTCTCCATCTCCTCTGTCTTCTCCTGGTCCATATCCTTGTGACCTCCTCAGGCCTGTTAGGAGCTGAGAGTAAAAAGGATGTCCAGCCACACCAAGTCCAAATTCCTCTGCTTGACCTTCTAGGCCTTCCATAGTCTACAACGAGATTATCTATCCAGTACACCCCTGCTTTAGTCAGATCAGGCGCATCTCCCTGCAAATAGATAATGTTCCTTACCACTTCAGTAATCCATCCTGGCCATGTGCTTCTCCCCTAAAGCCTTCCCATCTACCCATTCATCTATTTTTAAAATTCCTGCAATGTCTTTAGTCTCTAAATCTCTCACAACTCAGCACCTATTTAATGTTTTAAAGCTTCACCACAGTATCAAGGGCATTAAGTGTTTGCATTTACAGATTATAAATGCCTTCAGAGGAGTCCACGTATGGCTTTTCAATACCCTCATGGCAAATGGGCCAGTGTTGTCTACACAGCAAATAATTGTTTTCAAATCTTTGCCATCACTCGGCAAACTATAAAAAAGTAAGTCAAGCAGCCTAATCGAAACTGGAGAGAGGCCCAACTTCATGCTCACCTTTTTCCTGTCTTCCAAACACATAAATGTTGTCTGAGTTGCAGTAAAAGGGATTTTTTAAATCCTTGCTTTGTTTTTCAAATTCGAAGAAAGCGCAAGGACCTTATTTCTTAAGGTTTTTTTGTTTATGAATCCAGAACTTCCAATTTCACTTTTACAACGTCGTTCATCCCACGAAGTTGGGCTCCAGCGCGCTGGAACGTCCCTGTGTGACGTCCTCCCCGCGCCAGCCTATCCCGGCTGGGAAAGGAGCCGTCCTCGGGGCCCGTCCGACCCCACAGCGGGTTAGGCGTGGGGAGCTTCGGCGTCTGTGTTCCTACAGTAGTGAAGTTATGAGGCTATGACCCCCGCTAGACCGAACGGCCCGCGGGCCAGTCGGGGCGTCCTTCTGCGGGAGGAAACACAAAGAACAGTGCAGACACCAAGAGACGTGGGAGGAACAGCCGGCACAGCCCCAGCCCGGCAGGCGACTCAATACACCTGCCCGACACTGCGGTCGGCCCTCCCCCGCACCGTCCCGAGCGAGCTGCGGATGCGCAGCCCGGCGCGGGGGCGGGACTTCCGGTCGGGCCCGGCTTCCGAACGGGGCGGGGCTTCCGGGCAGGGCAGTCGGGGCGGTGTGTGTGCTGGTGCTGTAGGTCCGACCCCGCTAGCACGTGGTAGGCGTACCTGGCGTGCTTCTGAGAGGTTTGCGAGGCTGGGAGCCGCGCAGGGGCAGTTGGATAGGCTGTGGGTAAAGCCCTCTCTCTGCCGTTCCTGTCCCAGCGCAGGCGGGCGGCTTCCGGTGGCGCTGAGAACTCGGCGCCCGTCGGTCATGGACTATCGGCGGCTGCTGATGAGCCGGGTGGTCCCCGGGCAGTTCGACGATGCGGATTCCTCCGACAGGTAGACGGACGTAGAGCACACCGACTCTTCGGATTCTGCTCTCTCCCTCTCCGCCCTCTCGGGGAGTTGACATTTATTTGTGGTTTACAGCGAGGCTGGTGATTATCACTCAGCCTCTTGATAGCCTTTTGCTTCTTTGTGCATTCCAGTCGAGTCTTTGGTCCCAAATCGCGGCAAAGTTTAAAGCCACTTGTCGAAGAAGTCAGCGGTTCCCAGGTCACTCACTTAGCGTCGCTCAGAGGCAGAGTTGGGGATAGTGATTGGAAAGATAGGTTTTTGCGACTTAGGTACATTCAGCATTCAACAAATGTTCCAGGTTCTTTCCTTGGTGCTGGAGATAATGACGAACAAGATGAAGCAAGTCTCTGCTGTCGTGGAACTTTACCTTCTACTAGGAAGGGCATGCCATTAAAAAAAATCAAATGATATATACGACGCAGATAATTAAAATAGGTTGATATGCTAAGTAATGACTAAATGGCCAGGGAAGGGTTAAGTCCAGATTTGAATGACAAGGAGCTAATCTTGGGAAGAACGGAGGGAACCGCATTTCAGGCGGAGTAGACAGCAAGTACAGATGTCTGATGGTGGGATCCTTCTTATCTGTGTAAGGAAGACCATCAAGAGGCCTAGAGCACAGTGGTGGTAGTTGAGAAGATTGGTAGGTGATGATAGAGAAATGAGAAGGGGCCAGATTATGTAGAGCTTTACAAGGGATACTAAGCAATTGAAATTATTCTTGGTCTTATATTAATAAAAAGCCATAGGAGAATTTAGCAGAGGAATGACATCATGTGATTTATGGGAAACATTCTGCTATATAGAAGATGATCATGGAGGGCAAGCATGGAACAGAGAGACGAGTTCAAAAGTAATAAAGTAATCAGATTCAAAGATGGTAGGAACTAGAGATACATTTGGAGGTAGAAGAGGTAGGGTTTGGCTGTAGATTGGGTATAAGATCTGAAGAAAGGAATGAAAGATTACTCCTACCCAAAAGTAAAATGAAACATAGAATTATTTTGAAATTGTGAAAGAATGATTTGTACTTTCTGTTTATACTAAGGATTCATTACATGTAGATTTTCTTAATCAGTTGGGGATATTTTCAGTAAATACTTGTTGACTGCTTTCTGTGTGTCAGATCTAGTCTTAGGTGGTAGGTATACATTGGTAAACACCACCCTGATTGACACAGAGCTTGCACTCAATTGGGAAAACTGATAATAAATATTAATAATTAGACAAACTATATGTATTAGAATTAAGTAGTACAAAGGAGAAATGAGTGAAGAATAGGAAAAACTTCCTGAGCAACTGATAGTAAGATGATATTGGAAGGATGGGTAGGGGTTAGCCAGAGAAATGGGAAGGACATTCCAATTCCGTGGTTACAGATCAGATTACAAAAGGCCTTAGACAAGAAGTTAAGCAGGAAGAAGAAACATAGCCAGTGTAGCTGGTAATAGTTAATGGTAGTGAAAGTGCACTAATTTTCCATCCACTGCAAGACATTGTGAGGATAACTCAGTGGTTCTGCACTGGGGGTGATTTTGCCATCCTCACCCCCACCCAGGGGACTTTTGGCAATTTCTGACTTTTTTTTTGTCACAACTGGAGGTGGTGGTGCACTAGTGATATCTGGTAAAGAGAGACCAGAGATGCTGCTAAACATTCTACATTGTATGAGACAGTCTCCCACAACAAAGAATTATCTGGCTGAGGTTGAGAAGCTCCTGTGCAAATGCAGTTTGGCAATTAAAGGATCAATTTATGGATTGTATTCATGAAGTCCTAGTAAATAGCAGGTATTTAGTGATTATTTTGTTTTCTTTCTACCCATATCCATGGGGATTTGGAGCCCTCCTAGCCATAACTAATTAATAAATCTGAATTTACTTAACCTAATGTCTGACTGTTAAGCTTGTGATGCATATTCTCAGTTGTTTTATATGGTTTCTGTCTTTATTCTCTACATGAGAGGTCAGAACTGGCAAGGACCCCTTTGAAATTTGGCCTGCAGATGTATTTTGTTTGATATGCACAGTGTTCTGTAAAAAGTAAATATGTCAATTAAGTGGAAGATTTTACACAAAAATCCAGATTTCTGGCTTCTCTTGAAAAACTAAAAAGATCTGGGCCTGAATGCTCACATGGGGGAGAGGGATGGGGTAAGAGATTACTAGTTGTGTTTCCTTTACCCTGGACCTCTTCTCGCGGTTGGACAGTCCCTACTGTGCTCACTTGGACCCTGTATTTACCATTCCTTCCCTTCATGAACAAGGGTGATTCAGAGTTTTGCGTAACACATATCTTGATACAAGCTCCTTTTGTTGCAAATGGTATTGAGTTCAAGGTAAGGCTGCCTTAGGCTTATTCCCAAATTTTGTCAGAAAGTTTTTTTTCTCTGAAAGTAGCTCTGTGAATGATTTTCCTAGAGTCAAGTCTGGTGTACTGATCAAAGTCAGTTTATTCAACAGAGAAGAGAACAATGTAAATTCTGACTTCACCAAGGCAGAAGCGGATTTAACACTTGATGTACTTCTTCCTTAGTGGGCTTTGGGCATGGAAAATAAGCAAACAACTACAACAGAACTGAAAAACAGGAGAACTTGGTATTAAGAAGATTGAGCTTATTGTAAGATATATTTATTGTAAAGGAAGCTTTTAGATTTGCCGATATATGTTTAGTTTATTATATCTTAAATAAATATGTGAGTTCAGTTACATTATGTCTAAATATGCCAAAACATTGTTATTTCTAGTGAAAACACAGACTTGAAGATAATCAAAGAGGAAGATGACGTTCTATTTAAAGACCTTCAAGATAATGTGAGTGAGAAGAAGGATGAAGGTGAGATAGAAGATGATGAGGAGGAGGATTATGATGATGATGATGATTGGGACTGGGATGAAGGAGTTGGAAAACTCACCAAAGGTTATGCCTACAGTGGAGGAAGTAACCCACAGGTATTTTATAAATGATTCTATACATCTTATATCTTCTTTTTTAAAAAAACATTTTGTGATTCTTGAGTTGAACAGCTGAAAGATTTTCTTCAGGTTATATTGTCCTATAGCCCTGGCCTTTATTGATTTTTCACTCTTTATCCATTCTATATTCCTGATAATTTCCTGGGTGTGGATTCTTTCCAGAATCAGTAAATTAAAAAGAGTTATTTAAAGCATCATAAGATTATGAGCTTAAAAATCTGCATAGGAAAGGACATGAACAGGCAGTTTACTACAAATCATTAATCATTAGTGAAGTGAGGAAGTTCACCCTCATTAGTAATTAAGGAAATGCAGATTAATTATGTACACATGACATTTTTTCACCTGTGAAACTGACAAAGACACAAAATATGTCATTGAGTGTCAGGTAAATAGATGTAATTATTTGTAGGATAAATTGGTATGTGATAAAAACTTTAAAAGTTTACAAATACCTTTTATTCAGCAATTCTAGGAATGTGCCAACACTTAGTTGCAAGAATGATCCTCTAGGATTATTTACGGTAGAAGAACATTGGAAACAACCTTGAACCCTGATTAAATATACTGTGGAACTAATCCACACAATGGACATTATGTAGCCACAGAATGCTGTTGCAATGGAAAACCGTATTAATGACATGAGAATATGTTCACCATCTGCCGTCATCTACCATATGCAAGAAACAAGTTACCAAACCATGTAGAGCCTGCTTCTCAAACTGAAAGTACCAACTATGTTAGGAGTTTGCAGAGCATAGGATTAACATGGTACATCTTCCTGGAGCATAAAGATTACTGAAAGATATGGAGGGGGAAGAAAACCAGTGATACTCCTTTGACTATTAAAACAGCTATATCGTTGACTAGATGCATGTGTTTTTTAAAAAAAAAAAAAAGAAGAAAAAAATTTCACAGTTACTTATGGTCTTGTTTTGGTAACTCCTCCCTTGATTCGTGGTGAAGCTTTGAGCAATTTCAACATAGAGCATGATGCCTTTTAAGAAAGTTTGGGGAAAAAACTGGAAGTATATGTGTTTAAATGTTATCATTGGGTACTGGGATTATAGGTGATTAAAATTTTATCTACATTTTCTACTGCGAGCATGTGTTATTTTAATTTAAAAATTATTTTAAAAGGTTAATAAAATTTTTTTTAAGTTCTATGCAAATAAGAAACAATTCAACCTCAGTGTTCCATGCTAAGATAAGAAGATTGAATCAATAATTGTTATAGACCCTTTTTTATCTTATTCTCTTATTTAAGTGTTTTGGATGTCATCTCTCCTTTTTTCTCCTTTTTGCCATTATTTAAGTTTGTGCATAGCACCAGTCTAAGGGCTAAGCCTCATACTTAAATCTTTCCCTTTCTCAAGATATTGGGCCCAAAATTAACTTCTGAACCAGTATAATGTTGGTCTTAACACTTTATTATACCTGATGGAGATAAATGAACAGTCTCAAATTTTAAATCTATAAACCAGTCAAATTAGAAAAATACATATAATTTTAATTTGTTATTTTTAATAATAGGAATGTGTCATAGAGAAGTAAAGAAAAAACAAAAACAACAGATTATGCAGACCCTTCTAGTCAGCAACTTTAACCTTCTATTTCAAATGCCTTTTAAAAAAATTTCATGAGCAAATTTGATTGATTGTTACCGTAGGTTACTCCTCTAAGTATGGATGCTTTAATAGCTAACTGTGAACTAAAAAAAAAGCATGTGATCATGAACTTTAGGTTTGTGTTTACAACTAGTGCCTCAGACTCTGGAACTCATTTCTTCTAGACAAATCGACAGATTTCTAACTGCAGTTCAGCCAAAATGTCTACTCCAGCAGACAAGGTCTTACGGAAATTTGAGAATAAAATTAATCTAGGTGAGTTTACAAAATATATTACCTCACTGGGCTATGAGAAAATTCTTCGAAAACCACAATGTTATGCAATTTTATTAGATCAAGAAATTAATACATTCAAGTGTTATTGACTTAATAATAATGTTTAGAGAAAATAAAACTTAGTGATTTAAAAACATGGCTTCAAGGGAAGACTTTAGCTTGTCCTTTTTTCATTCTGTTTTCTCACCCTGTTGTAAGAATGTGAAGTTACAGATACCTGTTCAAGTTATCGTCTGTTCTGTATTAGATTTTGTAGTAGTAGGGTCATCTTATAGTAGGATGTTAAAAATGCTAGAGTTTTTTAGCTAGTTACATTTTTAGTTACATTTTGTTTTACTGGAGGCTTTTTATGTAAGTTAATTATTTAGTGAGTTGTTTAATGCAGGGAATCAGAATGTGGACTTGAATCATCACCTCTTAAAAAATGCAAGGTCATCTTTCTATTGTTGTAGACCCCACTTGTTATTATCAGCTTAGCACAGTGTTTTTTGTATAAGCTATCAATGCATGCTGAATTAATATAAGTATTTTAGGGTCTTCATTGTCTATCATAGACCTATAACCTGAAATGAAACTAAAGTTTTTAGAATTAAACTTGGAATTCAGGCAGTTACATTATCTGTATAGTCATACAGAATATTAACAAGTGTCTGAAATTTAACATACAGATGTAGTCTTTTTGAGGAATTTCTGCACCTATAATTCTGTGGTTCAAAAATTATAACGGTAGTAATGAAAGTAACACTTGGTATGAAGGAAACACAACTTAATTCTTGCCTTTAAAGACATTAAAATTTTTTTTCATTACTAAAACATATCCTATCTATAATAAAACATTTAGAAAGTATAAAAGAAAAGGAAGAGGGAAGAAGTATCCTATTCAGCAAAACTGTTAATAATGTCTTTTTATGGTGATACAGCACACTGCTCTTGTATTATCCTAAATAGAGCTAGAATCCATTCTACTAAGTGAAGTATCCCAAGAATGGAAAAATAAGCACCACATGTACTCACCGTCAAATTGGTATTAACTGATCAACACTAAGTGCACATACAGCAATAACATTCATCGGGTGTCGGGCAGATGGGGGGGGAGGGGGGGATGGGGATACACACACCTAAGGGGTGCGATGCGCACTCTCTGGGGGATGGGCACGCTTGAAGCTCTGACTCTTATGGGGCAAGGACAATATACATAACCTAAACATTTATACCCCCATAGTATGCTGAAATAAAAAAGAAAAAAAGATGTCTTTTCATTTTACATATTATTTACATTGTGGGTTTCTTGTATTTTTAGATAAGCTAAATGTTACTGATTCTGTCATAAATAAAGTCGCCGAAAAGTCTAGACAAAAGGAAGCAGATATGTAAGTAATATTTTAATGATAAAACTTGGGTGTTAGGGACTAAATATCATCTTGATCATAATTCTTTTTCAAAGGATGTTCATTTGTATACTTAAACCAATTTCTGATTGTTTTAGCTTAAATCAGGGTAGCCAAAGCCTTTGTAAATTGAATCTTCTTAAGAAATATATGGTAGCTGGGTGCCATCTGTGGCTCATGCTTGTAATCCTAGCACTTTGGGAGGCTGAGGTGGAGGATTGCTTGAGGCCAGGAGTCAAAACCATCTTGAGCAACACAGTGAGACCCCATCTCTACAAAAAATTTAAAAATTCACTTAGTGTGGTGGTGGTATGTGCCTATAATCCCAGCTACTCGGGAGGCTGAGGCAGAAGGATCATTTGAGCCCAGGAGTTTGAGGTTGCAATGAACTATGATGACACCACTGCACTCTAGCCAGGGCAAAAGAGCAAGATCCTGTGTCAAAAGAAGAAAAAGAAAAATACATAATAAAACTATAATCTCATGAAATTCACAAGTGTGCTCTCATTAGGGTAATAGTGTTTATAGATTTCAGTTTAAACTAAAATGTATAAAAATGCTCCCTTTTTAAACTTTATTAAGAATTATTGGCTAGACGCAGTTGCTCGCACCTGTAATCCTAGCATTCTGGGAGGCCAAGGCGGGTGGATGGTTTGAGCTCAGGAGTTCGAGACCAGCCTGAGCAAGAATGAGACCCGTCTTGCTAAAAATAGAAAGAAATTAGCTGGACAACTAAAAATATATAGAAAAAAATTAGCCAGGTATGGTAGTGCATGCCTGTAGTCCCAGTTACTCAGGAGACTGAGGCAGAAGGATTGCTTGAGGCCAGGAGTTTGAGGTTGCTGTGAGCTTGGCTGATGGCACGGCACTCTAGCCTGGGCAAGAGAGTGAGACTCTGTCTCTAAATAAATAAATAAAAAGAATTATTCTTTTCCATGAAGTATTTTTTAAAATTCAAGGGAAGACTAAAAACTACATAATGATATAACTGAGAACTGATTCTGTTTACAGTTCTGTTCTCTAGCCATTGTCTAAGATCTGGCTAATTTCTCTTATATGCTAATACCTCTAAAGTATAATCACTATATTATAGAAGATGACATTAACATCATACAACTAACATTGGTAGAATTGAATTTAAAAACCAAGTTTCTTCTGATTTATTGCTATGTCCAACAGATACCAGCTTTTTGAGATAGATTGCAGTCGTTTGTTATTTCACTGGTATCTGGGTCTTTGTCCATGTTTAACCTGTATTAGTGACTAGATTGAGTCAGTCTTTGTGAGCTGAAGCAAATCAGAGTCTACATTTGAAGACTGTCTTGAAATGATTAAAAAAAAAACAAAAACAAAAACTTTGTGTCTTTATACAAAATAACTCTAAAGAGAAAGCCTTATAAATGACTTTACTTCCATTGGGAGGCTGAGGTGGAAGGATTGCTTGAGCCCAGTAATTTAAGTCTAGCTTGGGCAACATAGTGAGACTCTGTCTCTTTAAAAGAATAAAAAAAGACTTCTGTACTACTAAAATCATTAAATAATTTGAAGGACAGGACAGACAGACTCGATGTTTGCTCTTTTTCAGAGTAGTTCACTTTACCCCAGCTGCTTTTTTATTTAATGCTTCTGAAATATGGGTAGACTTTTTCTTCTTACTGCATACATACTGCTTTTGCCCTAGAGGATTGAATTGCATATTCAGGGAAAATAAAGGAAGTTTCACTGAATAGTGAAGGATCTACAGTCAGATCATAAAATCGATTATTAAAGAAACTACCTATTTAGAAATTTTCATGAAATAAAGTACATTTAAAAGTTTTTACTTTGACTTCTCACTGGATTTTGAATGTGTCAACTGCACTTTTTTGTTTTGAATTAGGTATCGCATCAAAGATAAGGCAGACAGAGCAACGGTAGAACAGGTACAGTTTAAATTTATTGCAAGCTCTTATTTTAAATTAGCATTTCTTTTCTCTTTGTAGTTTGCTTTCATCATTCATGCTTAATGCTAATGTTGGTTAAAATTACTTCTATATAAAATTACTCCTTTTATAGTTTTGAGTTTAGAGATCTACGTTTTGCTTTATAATAAGATTATTGGTAGATTACCATGGCCATGCAAAGCCACCTTTCTTAGGGGAAGCAGAGAGATTATTAGACCAGGAATCTTTCTTAAGCAAGGGCTGCAGGAATTTTATGAGCTTTCCCAGAAGATAGGTTGGGTATCTGCCACAAAGCAGGGGTCTAGGTATGGGAGAGAAAGAGAAGCGGGTAATGCTTTCAAATTTCCAATTAGAAATTCTTTTTTTGTTGCTGTTATTTAGAAATTATGCTTATTTTATTTTTACTATTCAAGAAGTAGAAAAATGTGCCCCTAATTTTCACCCATGCCTGGGTGCGGTGGCTCACGCCTGTAATCCGAGCACTCAGGGAGGCCGAGGCAGGTGGATCGTTTGAGCTCAGGAGTTCAAGACCAGCCTGAGCAAGAGCGAGACCCCGTCTCTACTAAAAATAGAAAGAAATTAGTTGGACTACTAAAAATACGTAGAAAAAATTAGCCAGGCATGGTGGTGCGTGCCTGTAGTCCCAGCTACTCAGGAGGCTGAGGCAGGAGGATCGCTTGAGCCCAGGAGTTTGAGGCTGCTGTGAGCTGGATGATGCCATGGCACTCTAGCCCGGGCAACACAGTGAGACTCTGTCTCAAAAAAAAGAATAAAATACATGTCCCTAAATTTATCATTTCTTTTTTCCTATTTTGTTCTTAAGACATTTGGTATGCTGCTCTTTCCTATGCCCCTCACTTGTCTAACTACCAGTTTTGCAGAAAGGCAGGTCTCTACCTAGATTCCTGTCCTCAACCAGCTGACTTCCCCTCTTTGCTTCACTTTGCAGTAGCAAGGAAATGGAAATCAGTGCCTGTTCGCTCACTTTCCCTTCATTCTTCAGTTGCAATGGCTGTGGTTTGGCTTTTAGTCCTGCAGTCTTCCAAGGTTGTTTTGTGTATAGCCTTAGGTTTCTGGCATGACCGGAGCCAATTCGTTGAAGGATAGACTAAAGTATTAGTTGAGTTTGGCCAGTTTACACTGTCTCACCCCAGGAGCTGGAGGGGCCACAAGAGCCGGAAGGACTTATTGGCAGGTGTCCCTTGAAATTGCATTCAAATATTTGGCTACTTAGTTTCGGAAATGGATAAGAACAGACCTTAAATTCATTGCCTTCTGTTTGTTAAAGAGGACTTTGAAATCCTTTTTACTGAAAATCAACTACTGTGACTTGGAAGGAGACTTATCCTGATTTACTCATCTATAATGGCAGGAGTCTGCAGATTCGTGAAAGAGCCAACTGATAAATATTTTAGGCATTGTGGCTCACATATTCACATACAGTTCCTGTTGAATATTCTTTCTTTCTTTTTTTTGCTAAGCAGCCCTTATAAAAATGTAAAACCAATTCTGACCTTGCAAGCTATCGAAAAACAAGCAGCGGCCTAGACTTGGCCCATGGGCTGTAGGGTGCTGACCCCTGTTTAAAGACAGAAGAATTTTGCCACAATTCATTTTTATTCAGCAAAGCTAGATCCTTTGGCGAGCCTTCTCTAATGCAGTAACCACTGAGCATTTGAGATGTGGCTAGTCTGAATCAAGATGTGCAATAAATATGGAAGACACAATGGGGTTTGAAGACTTAGTATAAAAAACAAGGTTCAGTATCTCACTAATACTTTTTATATTGATACATGTTGAAATGGTACCATTGATATATTGGGTTAGATAAAATACTAAACTAATTTCATTTGTTTCTTTTAATGTGGTGACCACAGAACGTACTATACTTATGTAGTCTGCGTTCTATTTCTATTAGCTAACGTTGACTAAGAGTCCATTTCGGTTTCTCCTGCACTTGGTAGACTTTGCGTTCCGTGACTGGATAAACTTGTTGGTTTGTCATCTCTGGTTCCTTTGACCTTTACCTCATATTTTATTGGTTAAAAATCAGAGTGAATAAAAGCTCCCTAATAGTGACTCTCACTGCTCTCTCATGTCAACCAGGACAGCTCTTCAGTTTAGTAATTGTCACAGGATTTAATGAGAAAGTTTTGGTACCATCTTTCTGAATTTCTAATGTTTTGCATTTCTTTGTAGGTGTTGGATCCCAGAACACGAATGATTTTGTTCAAGATGTTGACTAGAGGAACCATCTCAGAGATAAATGGCTGCATTAGCACGGGGAAAGAAGTGAGCTTTTCTTTCGATGACTGAATGTTCTCATGTTAGTTTTCTTGTTTCAGATACCAAGCGAAACCGATTGTGCCTTTAAAAAGAAAAGCAAAACAAAACCATAACACAGGTCAAGAGACTTTAATACAATGTTTCTGAAACTGGCTTTATTAATATTTATGGCTAGGTAGAAGGTCGTGCACATAACCATGCCTTTTCACTACCATTAATGCATTGAGTCTAATTAGTTGTGCCCAGCAGTAAGCTTAGATGGTCAGCTTATTACAGGCCTGAGTCCTAATCAAAACATTACTAATGGAGGTGGGGGTTTATGGTCTCATTTCTATGAGTCAGTGAGTCTTTCTCATTTTTTTCTTTATATATGGATATAGAGAAGGACAGACATGGTGTTTTTTAATTAGCAGCTTATTCTGTGGGAAGCAGTTCTCAGTAAAATTCAATTTATAAATTATAAGATGTAAGAATGTATTTAAATATTTCCTGTATACTTGAGATATTAAAAAGTTTGAAACCACTTTTCCCATATAGTTAAATTGTATTTTACTGACAGTATTGTGTTGCTTAATGACAGGGACACTTTCTGAGACATATGTCATTAGGCAATTTTGTTATTGTGTGAACATGATAGAGTGTAATTACACAAACCTAGGTGTTATAGCCTGCTCTACCTAGGTTATCGTGTGTAGCCTACTGCTCTTATGTTTCAAACCTATACAGCATGTTACTGTACTGAATACTGTAGGTAATTGTAACATAATGATAACTATTTGTATGCCTAAACATAGGAAAGGTACAATAAAAATACAGTATTATAATCTTACGAGATCACCGTCATATATGTGATCTGTGGTTGACTACAGTGTCGTGATGCAGCACTTGACTATTTGTGTATTGGAGACATATTTACTGTTGCTTTTGATAAGATGCTTCATATTTTAATTCACATCTTCAGAAGATAGTGTTGTTCTTTCTGTGTATTATTTCAGCTCACTTGACTCTTAAGGTTAGAATCAAACAGGTTGCAAACGTAAAGACTGTTTGTAGTTATTAACACAAACTTCATTTTCCCCGTTTTTGACTTAAAATAGGCTAATGTCTACCATGCTAGCACAGCAAATGGAGAGAGCAGAGCTATCAAAATTTATAAAACTTCTATTTTGGTGTTCAAAGACCGGGATAAGTATGTAAGTGGGGAATTCAGGTGAGCTCAGATTCTTCCCCCCATCCCCAAGTTGATTTAATTTCTGTTTCCTGAAACATTAAAACAGAATAATGGAATGATTGAAGTAACAAATACTTCTCTTGTTCAAGGTTTCGTCACGGCTATTGTAAAGGAAACCCTAGAAAAATGGTGAAAACTTGGGCAGAAAAAGAAATGAGGAACTTAATCAGGTGACTGTCTGGGTTGTGTTTATGTCTGTGCTGTGCCCTGCACGTCACCTTGGGTCCTTCCTACCAGCAGATCCCACTGTGGGTCTGCACAATTGTGGGGACTTCTTAGACTTCTTAGGGCCATTCAGTGCTACTAGATCTGCTGCGGTAAGCCGTAGAAACAAATTTCTGGACAAATAAGACTGCCTGTTCTCTATTTTCTATTCTAAGAATCCATTACAGAAAAATTCTGACATGATTCATTTTTATTCAGCAAGGCTGGATCCCTTGGAGAGTCTTGTAAGCCATGTGAAAACATTTAGATTTGTCCTGAAGATAATAAAGAACTGTTTGTTACAGGATGTTAGGCAGGATAGGGACAATCAGGTGGTGATAATGATGTGTCACTTTGTAGTAGGTATTGGAATCCAAGACAAAATCTTGTTAGGTCCTAAACTCTTTATCATAGTTTCCTTTTCCTATTTCACTATAGTTTTGGACACATTTAAATAGTCTTTGTTTGCACTGACACCTATTTATCAGGTAAAGTCCTCTTACCTAGTTGAGATCAAATTTCTTTAAAATGTTGGAGGTGGTTTTTTTTCCTTTTTTCAGTGTCTTAACTTTTTACGTGCTGTACACAGGTGATATACATTGGACAGTTTAGTATTAATCTAGCAAGTACTACTTATTTTGAAAGTCCTGAAATCTTCCTGTGCTCAGCTAGCTATTAGGTATGGGTCCAGCTATTTTTATGAAGTATTTTTTCAGTCTGATCAACTCAAAGGCTAATTGTAGACATATCTATTCTATTTCATCAATTCTAAGATGCACATTTTTTTCATAGTTTAACATTTCTAGAATTGGATTGGGTGTTACAAGATATGGGATATAATAGTTTAATTACCAGTGTTTTGTCAGTTTACATGGTACATAATGGTACCACTTAAAATCATTGGTGTCTTAGAGTTTATGAAATACAATAATAAAATTGAGAGGTCTTGGTGCTATCTCCTAACAGCAATATTAATCATGTGGGCTGTAGCTGTTGAATTTGTTTAGATACCTTTTCAAGTTTTTAATTGTCCTTTTATCTATTATAATGTCACAGGCTAAACACAGCTGAGATACCATGTCCAGAACCAATAATGCTAAGAAGTCATGTTCTTGTTATGGGTTTCATTGGTAAAGATGACATGTAAGTATTTGGAAGGCCTAATAATTACATTCTTAAAACTGTATTTTTTTTAAATACTTTGAATTATCCAATATATAATATGAATATTTCCCATTTGAATAGCTTTTTCATGAATCTTTCCTATTGTATTAGTGTATAAGTGTTTTCAATTTATTCTATCTTTTAAAGTCCCAAAATGCTTCAGAATAACAGAAAGATAACCCTGTGTTTGAGGGATGTTTTATATAGTGTGTTGGGAAAGCACCTGTTTATTGGCAACTTCTTGGAATGGTTTATCTGTGATGAGACCAATTGTCCCACACACAGTGCACATGATGAGTTGTAGGAGAAAAACACGTGTAGCAATGTAGTATAAAGCAAGAAAACTTGTTTTTGGTCATTTTATCTTAATTGTTTGTTTTATTTTTATTCAAGGCCTGCACCACTCTTGAAAAACATCCAGTTATCAGAATCCAAGGCTCGGGAGTTGTATCTCCAGGTCATTCATTACATAAGAAGAATGTATCAGGATGCCAGGCTCGTCCATGCAGATCTCAGTGAATTTAACATGCTGTGAGTGTGCTTTGTCTCTTAGAAACCACCTGTAAGTCATTTCATGTCCATTAAATAACAAAACCCCAATCCAAGAAGTCATACTATATTCTCAAGTTTTAAAGTTGGCTTCCACATGGTAACCTTGTAAGATACGGTCCCTGCCTTCAGTGACCTTAGCTACAGAATTGACCACTTTGATTAACAGAGTTAATGGACTTTGGAAATGTTGTTAGTTTTCATCTCTTGATAGTCAAGGTGGCCTCTTA
This sequence comes from Avahi laniger, assembly GCA_963575035.1. Lineage (NCBI taxonomy): Eukaryota > Metazoa > Chordata > Mammalia > Primates > Indriidae > Avahi > Avahi laniger. Next base: position 16,236 of record CAUYSK010118011.1, read on the forward strand.
TCAACCTTGATCATTTTATGAATTACTTTTCTTGCTCTTAAAGGTAGAATTTTTAAAAACAAAAAAATGTAGTAAAGTCATAGTATCCCAAAGCCTCTGCATCTGTCTCCCAAAAGGTACCATGGTGGAGATGTGTACATCATTGACGTTTCTCAGTCCGTGGAGCATGACCACCCACATGCCTTGGAGTTCTTGAGAAAAGACTGTGCCAACGTCAACGGTGAGTGGAAATATGGCATTTTTTAGTTCTGTACTCAGTTAAGCTGTTGATATAAGATCTTGTCACTAAATTGTTTGGTGCAGTGACACTTAAACCATTTGCTGGGAGGTGGTATATATTTTTATCTCTTTGTTTTTCTATAAAGTTGTTGGAATGTAACCCTATTATTAACGTTTTTCCTTCTGACAGATTTCTTTTTGAAGCACAGCGTTGCTGTCATGACTGTGCGGGAGCTCTTTGCATTTGTCACGGATCCATCCATCACACGTGAGAACATGGATGCTTATCTCTCAAAGGTAATAAGGGAGAAGAAGGAAAGCATAGAAAATAGCAGTACTGGCTCAGTATCCCTTATCCAAAATGCTTGGGACCAGAAGTATTTCAGATTTTGGATTTTTCCCAATTTTGTAATATTTGTATTATTCTTACCTGAGTTGAGCATTCCAAATCTGAAAATCTAAAGTGCAAAATACTCCAGTGATCGTTTCCTTTGAGCATCATGTTGGTGCTCAAAAAGTTTCAGATTTTGGAATATTTCAGATTGCAGATTTTCGGATTTGGGATGCTCGACTCAAATCTGAATTTGTATTCGTGTGACACTTCTGAGGAACTCAGCTTATATAGTGTAATTTATTCATTTTGACAGCTTCCTAAGACCTTTTCCTTACGATTTCACATATGAGAAATCAAAAATATAGCAAAACATCCAATGGTAGAGCAAGATTTCTTTCCTTCCCCCCCACCCCATCATGAGTCACCTTGGCAGCCAGGTTCCTTGACTTCAATCATCTGGCAGATTACATCGACTGTCAAAGTTTGTGAATGTTTAGTAAGAAACTTGCTAGTTTTTTGGTCCTTAATCCTTTCCCCTTGTTCCTCAGGGACCTTTCTGAATATAGAATTTTTCAAAATTGTAAAGTACACATAACAAAATTTACTATTTTAACCATATTTATGTGTGCAGTTCAGTGGTACTAAGTACATTCATTTTGCTGTGCAGCTATCACCATAGTGCATCTCCAGAACTTTCTCATCATCCCAAACAAAAACTGTACCCTGTAAACAACAACTCCCCAGCACCTGGCAACCACCATTCTACTTTCTGTCTTTATGAATTCGACTACTCTAGGTACCTTTTGTTAGTGGAATCATTACAATGTTTGTCTTTTTGTGACTGGCTTATTTCACTGAACATAATGTCCTCAAGGTTCATCCATGTTGCAGTGCAGGACAGGATTTCTTTCCTTGTTAAGGCTGAATCATAGTCCAGAGTGCATGTGTACCACATTTTGTTTGTCCATTCACCTGTCAGTGGACATTTGTGTTGTGTAAGCCTTTCGGCTGTTGGAATAAGCTGCTGTGAACATGGGCATATGAATATCTCTCCAAGTGCCTGCTTTCAGTTCTTTTGAATATATACCCAGAAGTGGAATCGCTGAATCAAATGGTATTTCTAGTTTTAAGTTTTCGTGGAACCCCCATACTGTTTTCTGTAATAGCTATACCATTTTACATTCCCATCAGTAGTGCACAAGGGTTCTAATTTCTCCACATCCTCACCAGCACTTCTTATTTTCTGTTTTTTCTGCCTCTCTACCCTCACTAACACCTGTTATTTTCTGGGTTTTGTTTTGTTTGTGAGAGGAGACAGGGTCTTGCTGTGTTGCCCAGGCTGGAGTGCAGTGGCTATTCACAGCTGCCATCGTAGCTCACTACAGCCTCAAACGCCTGGCTCCAAGTGATTCTTCTGTCTCAGCTTCCCAAGTAGCTGGGACTACAAGTGCACACCGTTGTGCCCAGCTTATTTTTTTTTTTAACAATGAGATACCGTCTCATACCTGTTAGGGTCTCATTGTGGTTTTGGTTTGTATTTCCTTGATGATTAGTGATGTTGAGCATCTTTTCCTGTGCTTCTTGGCCATTTTCAAGTCCTTTTTTTAATCGGGTGGTTTGAGTTTTTTGCTGTTGAGTTAGTTGTAGGAGTTCTTTATATTTTCTGGATATTAATCGTTTGTCAGATATATGATGTACAAATATTTCTTCCCATTCCGTGGGATGCTTTTTCATTCTCTTGATTGCATCCTTTGCACAGAGGTTTTTAATTTTGCTGTAGTCCAGCTTATCTATTTTTATTTTTGTCACTGAATCATAGAATTCTGAACATTTGGCACATATGCTCCTACACAGATTTTCAGGTTTTATCCTGCCTTTTTGTATTCTCCCCTTTCCCTAGAATGCCTTTCCATTTCTGCCTTTGCTCGCCTTGCTCTGCCTGGGAACTTTATTTATTTATTTACTTACTTACTTCTTTCTTACTTACTTACTTAATTAGTTACTAACAGAGTCTCGCTCTGTCGCTCAGGGTAGAGTGCTATGGCATCAGCCTAGTTCACAGCAACCTCAAACTCCTGGGCTCAAGGGATCCTCCTGCCTCAGCCTCCCGAGTAGCTGGGACTACAGGTGTGAGCCACCACTATTTTTTTAGTTGCCCAGCTAATTTCTTTCTATTTTTAGTAGAGACAGGGTCTCACTCTTGCTCAGGCTGGTCTCGAACTCCTGACCTCAAGCGATCCTCCCACCTTGGCCTCCCCGAGTGCTAGGATTATAGGCATGAGCACCACGCCCGGCCTGCCTGGTGAACTTTAAATTTCAGTTCAAAAAGCTGTCTCCAGGGGAAATTTGGCAAAAAGCATTGTTTTCATAGGTATATTTTCATATTACATAAGTACAAGAGAAGTAGTCATACTGTGTCACTTATTATACTAAGTTCTTTTTAATTCTGTCACCCTCTACTAGATTATGAACTCTTGTGGGACAGGAGTTTTATTGTGTATTGTGTATTACCTGTACCCATTCAAAACCTGGCACATAGTAGGTAGTCACATATGTCAACTGAATCAATAAATATCACATCATTTTTATTACTAAACTCTTTGACACTGATTTTAGTGTCTACACTTAAAAAAACCCTATTCCCACTATCCTTTCTTCTATATGAAGTAGAGCATAGATACTCATTTTTACAAGCCAAAAGAACCCTTTAGAATCTTCCTCACCTTCTTAATTTCAGTCATTGCTCAAAGAGCTTCCTTGGTGGTTTTTCCTGCAGGAGCCTTAGAGCCATACACTCCAGGTTTATGGGCAGTCAGCCTTCTGTGTGATCCCCTTCACTGACTGCTCAGGAATTAGGGATGGTTCTTTCAATCTTTGGGTCTCAGTTTTCCTTTAGTAACTATTTTTGCTAATCATTTAAAAATTAGGAAAAGTAGTATTACTTTTGAAGAAGGGGGACTAGGGATCTCCTAGTCTAGAAAAGAAGTGTTTGATTTATTTTGTTCCTTCTGGGTTGACAGCAGCCTTTGTAGTGAGGTCTGGCTGGAGAACTCAGCCTGCACCACTAGAGCTCACTAAGTGCTTTCAGAAGCGCTGAAGAGGTAATACTTGTAAAGGTCAGAACAAGTTTGTACTAAACTGGGAAATGCATGTGTCTCCTGTAGGTCGAATGTAAAGGAAAGTAATTTTTGTTTTCTTTCCAAGGCCATGGAAATAGCATCTCAAAGGACCAAGGAAGAAAGGTCTAACCAAGATCACGTGGATGAAGAGGTAGCATTTATCACCCATTCATAGCCTTAGAAAACACTTGTGTTTTGAGGTCTTTTTTTCTATGTTGCTAAAGCATGAACTCGATTTTAATAGATAAGCAATTTTTTTAAATGATAGTATTTCCTTGAGATGTATTATAGTACATAATTTAACTGAGCCAAGTTGCATAATTTATACCCATTATATGAGTCCACTCAGCAACCTATTATATTAGTTCATTGTCCTGGATGGGGAAAACTTTTTAAAGCTCCTATTAGGGAATATGAGTGAAGAAGGAAAAGCCTGTTTTCGGTTTTCAAATGTGAATTTTTTTTTTTTTTTTTTTTTTGAGACAGAGTCTCACTGTGTTGCCCTGGCTAGAGCGAGTGCCGTGGTGTCAGCCTAGCTCACAGCAACCTCACACTCCTGGGCTCAAGCGATCCTACTGCCTCAGTCTCTCAAGTAGCTGGGACTACAGGCATGCACCACCATGCCCGGCTAATTTTTTCTATATATTTTTAGCTGTCCTATTAATTTCTTTCTATTTTTGGTAGAGATGGGGTCTCGCTCTTGCTCAGGCTGGTCTCGAACTCCTGAGCTCAAACAATCCGCCCGCCTCGGCCTCC
>CAUYSK010118013.1:0-12062 GCA_963575035.1 Avahi laniger
TTAAAATGTTCTTGGTTGCTTATGGTTGAACTGGGAGACATTAAACTACCTCTTCAGTGGAAAAGTCTTAATGAAGAGAGTTTGCCAAGCTAGAGCCATCCACTAGAGATTTGACAGCAGATTGAAGACACGCAGTGGTGCAGCTTGAGGTCTTCTGAGTACCAAAAAGGAAATGGATTCCATCTTTTCCTGGATACTGTGGAACGTCATGTACAAAACGGCGTCACTGTGGTTCAGAGCTCTAAAGTGGAGTCGGGAAGCTATTCTAAAAAGGACTGCCTGCGCCTCCTGCAAACTTGCAAAACAAAAACAAAAAACAAAAACAGAAACTTGCCTTGAACTTTTGAACTGGGTCAAACTGCAATGACCGCAACATCCCAGAAAACAACGGAATTTCGCTGGCGCTGCAATTCCTGAATAAGAACAGCCAACAAACTAGGGACTCGTGTACTGGCCACCTGCCTGCACCAACGATAATTCTTTTAAAAACCTTGTGTAATCACCCTTAGCTTCCTTTTTACGTCTTTTAAAAACCCCTACTTCCCTGTCTTTCTTCGGAACACAATTTAGCTTCTAGCTGAATCTGTGTCTCCTGAAATGCAATTCCTAAGACCCCAACAAACACCTTGTCTTACTGCATTGCAGGTTGGTCTTTCGCCTCTTTTTAGTTATTAATATTACATCTCAGGATGTGATGATGAGGAAGAAGTTAAAAATAATCTCCAATTTGAAACTTGTGCAGCTTTATCTACAATTCATATGAAATCTCTTGAGCACCCAGTACTTAGTATATGCCTAACACATAGCTGATTTCCAAACCACCTGAGAACTATAAGCACGGCACAGTGGCACATGCTTGTAATCCCAGCTACTTGGGAAGCTAAGACAGGAGGATTCCTTGAGGCTAGGAGCTCAAGACCAGCCTGGGCAATACAGTGAGACCCTCCCCCACAAAATTTTTTTTTAATTAGCCAGGCGTGGTGGTGCATGCCTGTTCTCCCAGCTACTCAGGAGGCTAAGGTGGGAGGATCACTTGAGCCCAAGAGTGTGAGGCTGCAATGAGCCCACTGCACTCCAGCCTGGGCAAGACCCCATCTATAAAAAAAAAAAAAATTCATGAGTCCTTCCTCTCCCTCTCTGTACACTGTCTCTTTTTAGTCCTATTCCTGCTGTCATCCCCAGGAAAGCCCACTGCTCCTTGGTCTCCACCAAGCCTCCTTGCCTTCAGACTTAGTATGGATCCCTCCTCCAATGAGTTCTTCTCCAATTAACTTACGGAGCTCCTGCCTTTCAAGCACTCTGGATACCAACCATCACTTTCTAAGAGCTGCCGGTGTGCAGGACTCTCCTAAGAACACTCAACAGGACAGACTGCATTGCACAAGGTAAATACCTGCGAGCTTCACTTCCTCCTGAAGCCCCAGCACCTACACCTGCAAGCTCATGTTCTCACTGAAATAAACGCCAAGGCCAATCTCGAGAAAGAAAAGAAGGCGGACATAGGAATGGCATTGTGGGCTGAGTGGGTGTGTCCATGCCTTGGTGCATTTCTGGTGCCAGCTGACTTTATCTCTTTGTTTCCTTTCCTCGGCACCTGTGTGGCACTCGAGTCACAATCTCTCCGGAGATCTCAAAGAGCCCATTTTTTTCCTTTTAGAAGTGCTTGTCCTTTGTATTCTTTGAATAAAAACACCACGTGGGCAGGGACCCACGTGCTTCACTTTTTCAATTGAGGACATATATTTTACTTCTTATGTCACCTATGGGAACAGCAGACCACCCTCTCCTCCCACATCTCCATCTTCGCTTCCACGGATCCTATTATTTTAAACCAAGAGAGTCATCCTGTCACTCTAGGAAGGGACAGACACCCCAGTTTGTTCAAATGACATTCAGGAATATGGACTCATTTTTTTCCTGACTCTTCTTAAACTGTTCTTGTTAAGTTGGAAACTTAAAAAGTCTGAGATTTCAAGCAAGCTAACAAGATACCCTGCCACACATTTTTATATACATACTGGCAGAAAACAGGGGACCTCTGTGTCAGGGACAAAGACAGAGTAGTCACAAAAAAGGCAGCAGCCAAGGTAACATCAGAGCTCCAGTTGCCTGAGCCCCAACCCCCACGGGGCGACACAGGGAGGGCCAGATGGTACCTACATGTGCTTTTGAGGTGCAATATGGGAGATGAAGCCTGAGTTTAGGAGGCTCTGATCTTATATAGGGCTGCTGGCTAATCTGCTCTTGCTTCCTTCCAGAAAGAGATATTATTTTATTACACTGGAATGTGAGCAAGTATTTCTGGGGAAAGACATCTGTACATCTCTTGGAGGGAGCCCCTGTTCTGATCTTTATTTGTCTAGGAATGCAAACACACTGGCTCCAGGGGAAGGCCCTATCTTTATCTTTTCAGGGCTGCTGGCTTGCAAAAGCATTCCTAGAAAGATAGTCTTGGAGCACATGGGCTAAACATGTAGGAGCGATGTAGATTCGTGGAAAATTGTTTCTCAACTTCTCTGAAGTTGTTTTTTACCCCCAAAGTTCTGCTTTTGGACATTTCCTTGAAAACAAAACTTCATCCTTTCCAACAATTTCAATTGTGAAAATTCCCAAATCAAGAGCCACTAATTTCCTCAATATCAACATACGATGTGCAACAAACTTAAAGGGCCGAATCAGAATATTTCAGCAGAAAGCACAATGATAGACTGATAGACTGTGCATGAGATAATCTTGAGTTAAATGAGGTGGGAAATCTGTAAATCTCTCACAATTGATTTTAAAGATGACATATTATATTAGATATTTAGTGGTGGGGGCTGGTGACCAGGGATAAAAAAAAAAGACATTTGTATTGAATGTTACCATTTGTATAAAAAAGGGAGTAAAGAGAGAATCTATCTTGTGGCAGAGCTTTAGGGAAGAAAAAAAAAAGAAAGAATCTATATGTAATTTCATTTCTTTTTTGGAGGGGTGGAGGTGTCTTGCTCTGTCACCGGCTAGAGTACCATGGTGTCAGCATAGCTCACAGGCACCTCAGATTCCTGGGCTCAATCCATCTTCCTGCCTCGGCCTCCCAAATAGCTGGGACTACAGGTGCACACCATCACGACAGCTAATTTTTTCTATTTTTGGTAGAGACGAGTCTCGCTCTTGCTCAGGCTGGTCTCAAACTCCTGACCTCAAGAGATCTTCCCGCCTCAGCCTCCCAGAGAGTTAGGATTACAGGTGTGAGCCACCACGCCTGGCCTATATGTAATTTCTTGTGTATGGATAACATCAATGTAAGTATAACGAAAACACCAATAACATCAGAGAGATTGATGAGTCGGTCCAATAGCTTGGCTTATTGTTCAATGAACACTCATTCTGCTCCCCATTCTACCGTGGGGAGATCATATTATCCTTCGTAGGCCTGGCCCTGCGATCTCCTTCGACCGATGGAATACTAGCAGGATGGACAAGAGCGGAGGCCTTAAGTACACTTGACTCGGCTCTTGGTTTAACGTGGCTCTCCTAGTCCTGCCATTTGCCCTAAACAACACGTCCCGACAGCATTACCCCTTCAGCCGGGGCCCCAGAATAAGACGTGACGTGAGGAACAGACATGAATGAAACCTGCCCAAACCCTGGCGCCCAGGCGTCCAGGCGTCCAAGCCCCAATTTGAGGTAGAATTATCAGCTGACCTGCAAACCTGCCGGTAAGAAAAATAAATGGGTGTTATTGTAAGCCACTGGGGTTTGGTGGGGTTTTCATACAGCATTATTATGGCTCTAGCTGACTCATAAAGTTGAGAAGGAAACTTTTCATTCACTATGCTTTTCTGATTTTTGCATTTTGAACCAAAGAAAATTTTAATGCATCCTGTCAAGTACATATGCCAAAATGGCTCAGGATATAGATAAAGGAAATTCTCATGTTGCTGAATGATTTCTTGGTGTCTTTTCCACTTCCCCATCTGGAATCCAAGACGATGGTAGTAAGGAAAAAAGTGTAGAAAGGATATTTTAAAAGCATCCTCGCGATGTCTTTAAAATTCTGTGGGAACTTACTTTTCACCAAAAAATTCTGTACCTAGATGAACTGTCAATCCAGCGTGAAGCCATTTTCACCAATTTCCCCCGTTAATGCTACAGGATGAGTTTAAGACTTTTTTTTAATTCAAAAGAAAAAGGCATTTACCACGTCACAGCTACTAGGATGATTATAAAAAAACAAAACAAAATGAAACAAAATAAGAAGCCTTAGGGGAAGATGTGGGGAAACTGCCATATATTGCTGGTGGGAACATCAAATAGTACAGCCACTATAGAAAACAGATTGGTGATTTCTCAAAAAGCTAACAACATAGATTTACCATATGCCCTAGCAATTACCTTAATAAAAATATGTCTAAAAGAATTGAAAGCACAGACTTGGCCAGATACTTGTAAGCCAATATTCGTTGCACCATTATTCACCTTAGCCAAAAGGTGGAAACAATCCAAATGCCCATCAACAGATGAATGGATAAACAAAATTAATATATACATAAAATGGAATATTATTCAATCATAAAAAAGAATGAAGTTCTGACACATGCTACAACATGGATAAATCTTGAAAACATTATGTGAAGTGAAATAAGCCAGACACAAAAAGGAAAATATTATATGATTTCACTTATATGAAATTCTACAACCGGCAAATCATAAAGACAAAGTAGATTAGAAATTACCAAAGGTTGGAAAGTTACTGCTTAATGAGTTTCTTTTGGGATGATGAAAAAGTTTTGGAAATAGTGGTGATGGCTTTTAAACATTGTGAATTACATTCATTAATGCCACTAAATTGTACACTTAAAATGGTTTAAAATGGCAAGTTTTATGTTATATGCATCTTACCACAATTTTTTTTTAAGTTTCACAATTTCAGTCTTGTTGAAAAGAGACATTTATGCATATGTTAGTAAGAATGGTTTGGACACAGGATAAGGTTGACATATATGATTTAGTAAGCACATGAAAGCTTACTAAATCCATCTTAAAATTCAAAAAATAATAAAGGAAATACAAAGCCAGAAGTTGAGAACAGAACTGCTGTTCCTCAAATCACCAAACTCTTCCAGAAAGAAGAAAAACCTGCTGTTAATCAATCAAAGCTTCATTTATTAGACTTTCTGCAGTAAAGAAGAACACGACTTTGACAGAGTTTCAGTAATGCTTCAGAAAAATCAGAGAAAAATGTATAGGGTTTCAGAATATGAGTTCAGTGGTATAGGGGGGTCTTTCAGGAAGGGAAATCATTTGGGACTGGGCAAAGTTTGTGACATAAAATAGTTTAAGACTGGTGGATAAAGGGGGATTAGGATCTCAAAGGGAGTCATAATAAGTCAACAATTACTTAACCGGTAAGTGTTTTGTCCAGGTGAATGATCTATCGTCCTAATAGAAGAGCTATTTGCGTAAATGAACAAATTGCTTACCTAGATAAAATTAGCTTTGCAAAAATCTCCCCACATGGATAGTGAAGTCATTTATTGATTTATAGCCTTAACTTTCTGGACAAAAATTTCCGGAGGCAAACATTTCAGTTCTCCAACCTGACAGTTAAGCTATGTTGACGTGGGGAGTCTCAGTGATCACTCAGGAAGAATGAACAACCCTTACAGAGAGAGGCATAGGCACTCCACTTACCCTATTTCTTACTAGATTTCTTTCACTAGTCTGGATTAGTGATTGGCCAACTATAGCCTGTGAACCAAATATGGCCCACTGCCTATTTTTGTGTAGCCCACAAGCTAATAATAGTCTTTACATTGTTAAACAGATTGGTGGGGGGAGGGGAGGAGAATAGTGTCTCACGACACATGAAAATTATAAGAAAATCAAATCTCAATGTCCATAAGGTTTTAATGGGATACTGCCACACACATTCATTTATGTGTTTTCTATGGCTGCTCTCATGCCACAAGGGCAGAGCTGAGTAGTTGTAACAGATTGCATGGCCTGCCATGCCTAACGTGTTTACTGTCTGGCCCTTTATAGAGAAAGCTTGCTGACCCCTTCTCTGGATAGGAGAACAGGAAGCACATTACCAAAAGGGGACCATCCTATCTGAAGATAAAAGGAAGAAGGAAATGTACTGGTAGGAAAAGTAGGAAGAAAAAAGTGAAAGAAATTCTCTTATGTCTGACTGGGTAACTAAATCAAAGGCAACCGGACCAAAGATATTCTTCTCATATATTAGCACAAAACAGATAACAAGATACCTTAAAGAAAAATGTATTTTCAAATACAAAAGTTAATACAGCAAATTAAAACCAAGTCTTGAATGTCTTCATATTTGTAATATAAGGTACTTTCTTTTCAGTAATTCTTTGCATTTTGGGGTATAAACATTTGTCTTGTTACTACTGGAGATGGAGGACAACACATAGAAGTATTTTCCAATTTATTCTTCACTGAATACACACACACCCCCACTTGCACAAACTCATTCACCAAAAACATGCTCCCTGCCCAAATAAAAAGAAAAACAATAAGAACAAAATAAACCCTCAAGCCACATCTATACTTTGTATTTTAACAAAGAAAAACGAAGATGCTGGGAGTCAGTGCAAAATGTAAAATTAACTGAAAGAAAAATTATGAACAGTGTTATTAATAGATAAAATATTCCTAATGCATAAATATTAACTGATAATTTCTCTGCTTCTTTAGAACTTTGGAACCATAGAGTTGATTTGTTGAATCAGGCCCACATGAGCTTCAAGAACCAGAAAAGATTTTACTCTCATTCTTTGATGTCACCTTAGCATCTCCTAGGGTATCTAGGCAGAAAGACTTGAATATACAAACGGACAACGGCCAGGCTATATATAAAAATTGAACTCTAATCTACAATGTGCAGCAACTGGCCCAGGAAACTAACCTATTCTGTACAGGAGCCAGCCCAGGAAGTCAAACTACTATCTATATTTCAGACTTGTAGGAATTCAGACCACTATCTCTAGCCATCAGTCCAGGAAGCAGGAAGCCAGACAGTAACCTCTGTAATCAGTCAGCCCCAAATGGCCAGGCCTTGATTAAAAGCTGGCAGCTTCCCTAACTTTTGCCGCTACTTCCAGTTTAGGACCAAGTAGAGAAAGTCAAATATTCTCCCCTAACCAGTCACATAGGTTATCCCACGTGAAGCCAGCCCACCCACGGCTTCCCAGCAGCCTCCAGTCAGGGCACGCCTCAAGCCTTCCCTGCTCCCTGGCCCGCTCTTCTCCCCAGTAAAGCACTCCCACTCTTTTGCCTGCTTTTGAGTTTCTGCCAAAACCCAAGTAATGGTGGTGGCTGACGCTCTTGCTATAGCAAGCTCTGAATAAGTAGCCTTTGCTTGTTCTCGTTTGGCGGTCTTTATTACTGTCACGAGACCATTATTAGCTTCATCAGCATCTTCTAGCCTTAATGCTTTGCTATTCAACACTTTCCGTGAGAAGGACCGTTTGACTAACTTCCTAGAACCTGTAACACTGTCAGCGCCCAGCTGCCTTAATATTCCAGGACGCATTTCTGAGACAGTTTTAGCCTTTGTGTGATGAGCAATTATAAAGGTGTTAGAGAAGAAAGCCTGGCTCCCGGGATTACCCCTCTACCTCTAATTAGGTTTATCTATTCCACTCCAGTAATATTACTCGCAGCTATTCTTAAAAAGAAAACTTTGAGGCTTTTTGTCATCAGCTGTTGCTATTCTCTACATCACTTTCTTTCTGCAAGGTACGGTGCCTGTCTCCATTTGAGAGCTCAGCCTGAAGTCTGGCCACCTGTTCTTGATTCCAGCTGTTGGTAAAGCTGAAGCAGGAGGCTCTTTCGACACTAGCAGGTGGCAACAGCAAAACGGCTGCTTTGATGAAGACAGAGGAAGGGAGCCATTGGCAGTTAGTTTTGAGAAAATGAGTTTCTAGATCCTCAACTTCTATATATACTTTTTCTTGAATAGATCTGCCTGAGGATGTGCCTGTCGTCAAGGCATCATGCTAGGCTTTAGATGTTGCATGGGTCCTACTTTTCCAATCCCTCTTTCATAACCACTCTCCTGCCACCAACACGCACCCGCTGTGGTGCATCGCATGGGGGAAGAGGAAACCTCCAGGGCTCCAGGAAGGGTACGTTTCTAAACCTCGCTGTTGGCTATTGAGGAAGCAGATGACTCCGATGATGGAGTAACACATCTTTTGCAAGTCAGATGTTTCCCAATTCTTTCAACGAAATCAAAGGAAGGCCTAAAGAAGTTGACAGCTGAAATTGCATTAAAAATCAACTTCTATTGATCGATAATTACGTAATTTGGGGCATACATTTCAGAAAGAGTTCAAATAATTAAATGAAATCACTATAACAAAACCCCTTCCATTCCTGTCTACCTATTTATGCTACAAGGAATCAATTCAAAACAAATCTGAATTTAGGTAAAGAGAGACCTTTTTTCAAAATGACTCTTGTGACAGGGGGAATGGGGGTGGGGAGGGCAGAAGATATTGCAAAACAGAGAACACGCCACTGCAGTAAACAGGGTTAGAAGGAACAGGTTATGGCGGAATGCGATCAGCAGGCGGCACACTGAGCAGGCGGCATGTTGGACAATTTTTCTTTGCAGTCAGCCAAATTCTGGAAGGATCATTAAGGAGGTTGTTTCACATTCCAGTGCTTGTTTAAACTCAAGGGTAGGCCAAAGTTCAGGGGCCTGAGGGAGAAAGAGAAACCTAACTTAAAAATTGTGGTCAAGTGAGGTTAGCAGGCATTTTGTCCAGACTGGTCAGTGCAAGCAGCTCAGCTAATCATTTATGAGACAAAGAATAGGAATTTGGAAGGCCCGCGTTGGCCCTGTTGTAAGTAAACAAGGGGTCATTTATTAGTCTTATCTAAGTCATACAGGGAAGGGTGCATTTTTGTAGTAAATAGTTTCCAGGAACACTAAAGGATGGACGGATTTTTTTAAAAAACCTATTGCTGTTTTCCAGGAGTACAGTGCTCAGGTAAAGTTCAACATTGCCAAAGGGTCACATAGATTTGATGCTGAACCCTATGCATTCTATTAAAAATTCATCCCCATTTCACTGAGATACGTATTTCCAACAACACTTTACTTCCAGGTTGGAGTAACCACGAACTTAGCTATTGCGGAGTCTTAGGTTCAGGAATGACAGAAAGACTCACTGGATACAATTTGTTTCCATAATGTAGATTCCGTAATGTAGATGCTCATTCCATGCAAACGGCTCCATTCTGCAGAAACCACAATAAAATTCCGGCATGCTGATTACCTTATCTAAGGATCTAAGACCACAGAATTCTTCAGGCAGTTGCTAGTATTTTTCAGCAAAATGCCCCAATTTCTTTATACTGTAATGTTGGTCATGTGTAATGAATGACTTGCACCTGCCCATGGGGACCCTGGCTAGTCTGATTAATGAGGGAGCTCAGAGGGGGCGCAGTGGGAGTAGCTGTGTTGTCCTTCCATGTCTTCCCGTCCCAGCAGAGGGCGAGGGCAGCGATGTGTATCAGACTTTCCTTCACACACCAGAGCTCTTGGCTCCGCTTCCCTTCTCTTTGCCGGTGGTTTTCACTTCCAGCAATGCCGTAAGCAACAACCAAGGGATAGTATGTTTTGCCTTTCCCTCCTCAGCTTGCTTCTCTTTTTCAACCCATTTAATCAGTTCTTAATGAATCAGATCAACGTTTTTTATTTTCTTTTTATATGGAACGCTTCACGAACTTGGGTGCCATCCTTGCGCAGCGGCCATGCTAATCTCTGTATCGTTCCAATGTTGGCATATGTGCTGCCCAAACAAGCATGCAGATCAATGTTTTTTAAATTCCACTGATAATATCAGTTCTTGGATGAGGCCATAAAATGTTAACCACATCGAACAATATGATGATTCAACAAGATTTCAACCAACAAAATTCTTTATTCCCTGTCCATTTTCTTATGATACGAAGATTTTGCCTCTGTGGAGTCAGAGGTCTTCGCATTAATTGCTGCTTTTGATACAAATCTGGATTGATGGAAAGACTAACAAAGTGGAAGGTGGTTCCTGTACCAGTTTACTTATCTTAGTCAAAGGAAACAGGACAGGTAATGCTGCGTGCGAGCCCCACTGTAGCAGAAGCTCTCATAGTATCCCAGGCGCAGCTTCCAAGACCTCTCATTTCATGGGTCACGTTCCGTTACAAGGGATGAGGGCAAAGTAAGATGGGCCACCGTGACGCTGGGAAGCTATTCCACCGTCTGTGCCCTATCAGTCACATTGTCCCTCAGACTGTGTGTAACTTAACATTTTTTGAGGCAGTTGCATCACATCAATGAAAGGTTGTACAGTAAATAATCTGGATTCACCTCATGCAGAAAAAGCACAGTCCAAATAACATTCTGCAATTACCTGAACTTCCTACATGCCAGGAACTGATGTCGCAAGAAGGTAAATTCTGGGTCAGCCTCCCACGTGCCCGTGGGCCTAGAACAAGAGTTTCAATGCTAGAATTTTTTCCTTATAATGTTTAAAAATCATTTCTTAAACAATGTAATATATTTACTTTTCGTGCTTATTTGCTATTAATAATGGTAGTGATAATTTAATCCAGAAGAAATATTTAATACTTAGAACTTTAAGATCACAGGCAATAGAAACAGTTTAAAATAATTTCAGTGTATATACATATATTTGCTCAGGAAAATATAAGATGATTAATAAAAGACTTTTAAACATACATTAGAATAAAATTTGGGGGGAGGAAAGAATGGAAATATGTGTTCAAGAAGAAAAAAGAAATTATATAAAATGCCTCTCTACCGAAAAAGTACTTTTTCTCTCTCTTTTGATGGATAATAATATATATACCAAAACCCTATGCTATTAAGATTCTAGTGGATACATTTTTTAAATTAATGTACCCTTTTATTTTTAAGGGTCAAGATTTACAGTATGCTCCACATTATATTCTTTAAAAGAAGTTAGAAGTAGATGAGGAAGTACATGACTTTTTTAAATTATTTTAGGCATATGTGAGAAAAAGTTAAAATTAACAGGAGAGAAGGGAAGGTTTGACCGAACTATGTAAACATTACGTGACTATCTGAGGGTTCTTTTGATAATCCTTCTATCCAGTCATAACCCTTAGACCCATCCTTACCATAGGAGACACATGTTTTTCTCTAATTACTTTAGGGGCTAATTCTGTATGTCGAACATCATGTCACTTTTTTTAAAAACACAGGGTCAGCCAGGTAGATGAGGTGACTCCTCTTGGCTTTTCATACTTTCTCCATATGTGGATTTTACCTTTGCACACTTTGCCGTGTGACTGTGCAGTTATTCCTACTGGAGAAGGCCTATATTTCCTGTAAGTTACTTTGGCTAATAAAATATGTGTTAAAGGGACAGTGTGACAGTTCCTGCTTCAAGTGACAACATCTTCCTATTTGCTCCTGTGATCTTTTACAAGAAGAACATGCCCCAGGTAGCAGTTGGTCCAAAGGACAAAGAAAACATGCGAATCAGACCTGAACCCAAGGAGAAGCCTGGAGCCAAGCCCAGACAACATACAGCCTAAAGCCAAGTTGCTCCAGCCCATGCGAAGACACATGAACCTTATTGTGGTAATAACTGACTGATACAATCAGGTTTAAGTACCCTGTCTTAAATGTGTGTGTGTGTGTGTGTGTGTGTGTGTGCACATGTGCATGTGGTGTCTGTACGCCCTTGTATTTTAATCCACTACTACTATATTGGTGCATTAGAGTGATAGTCAAAGATCGTTCAAAATTTATGAGTTTTTCCTTTGAGAATAAAATAAGAGAGACTTAGGCCGGGCGCGGTGGCTCACACCTGTAATCCTAGCTCTCTGGGAGGCTGAGGCGGGCGGATTGTTTGAGCTCAGGAGTTCGAAATGAGCCTGAGCAAGAGCGAGACCCCGTCTCTACTAAAAATAGAAAGAAATTAGTTGGACAGCTAAAAACATATAGAAAAAACTAGCCGGGCATGGTGGCGCATGCCTGTAGTCCCAGCTACTGGGGAGGCTGAGGCAGGAGG